>MJUU01003419.1:15924-30774 GCA_002080025.1 Modiolus philippinarum | reverse complement strand
TCTGTTTGTATGGGTTCTTATGAAGTTTAGGGACCCAGTAGATGTAGAAATCACGACACAAATTAACAACAGTAAATGGGTATTTAATTATCTTATGCCTTTGCCTATGGCGTCCAAAAGTTGGATTTTTTTCTGCTTCCGAAAACAAGACTAAAAAAAACCAAGACAACTCCAGCCTTGAATTAATAGATGATATTCCACTTTCAAATTTTTGGGTAATTGTCGATTTTTTTATTAGTGTCTTATCCAAAGGATAGAATTCTATCCTATGTTACGACCCAGGTGACCAACCTCACGCAATCAGACATTAGTGATCATACCCATGCTAAAAGAATCCTTTTCAGGAAACCTCGTACACATCTTTCTTATCTCATAAAAAACTCTGACACTCAATAGTCTATTTTCATTAAACATTAATTTGATTGCCCGAACTTTTCAACACTTAAATGGTGCCTGAATTCGTTAATTAATCACAGAATGAATTTCCCATTCATAAAATTTTGTGTGTAGATGTATGAATATGGAAGACCGATGCCTTTATATACATTTGTATGAATGGCGTAAACGTACTTCCCAGGAACCGTCAATGAAACGATGTGGCTGTTTTGAAATAAATCATAAAAGAACAACACATTGGAAATAAAAAATCAAATTCATTAGCCGTTGAGAACAACAGTCCATTATTTACAATCTACGGAAATGTTTACAATCTACGGAAATGTTTACATTTCATGACATTGCTAGTTATCAATGAATGGAAAAGTACGGCTGTTCCATGTTGGCTGTTCCATTATACTTGTTGCGATTGTCATTTTGCAGTGTCTTCTCCGAGGTCCGTGTTCGGTATACATGTAATCATGGTAATGGCCGACTCAAAACAAAATACTGAAGAAGTCGTACATCGGTAAATACAAAGTATTACAAATGTACCTGGAAGTTGTCAATGTGCATATTCCAAAACAGGGTGTTGATCTGTTGATTGCCGTTTGTCCAACAATGTTCAGTCCGGCATGTACGGGGTGTTGCGTGTTAATTGCCGTTTATCAGAGTTTGGTCAAACAAAACTTGAGATAATGTCATTTGAGTATTTACAATGCATAACAGTCATTTTTCAATTGCATGAGAATGTATATCATAGCGCGAATTGAGATGCATTGTTGCACAAAGAACTTGGCACAGATCATCGTTTTGATGTCTTCGTGTGTTTCTTGGACGAATTATTATCTCCATAAAGAGCAGGGTATTGCTGCTCAGGTCTTGTCAGTTTTTGCCTCTTGTCAGCATTCACAAACCTTTCATTCAGGTCTAAATTTCAAACTGTACTTGATCAAGATGGTGCTGTCATAATAGGTTTCTGGTATAAAATCAAAATTCTTTGAATATTTGTCTCTAATGGTTTGATTGCCATTGATTGGCTGGTGTGATCAAATGAAGATGGCCACCAGTAAATACTTGCTGACTGTCAGAAAGGCATGTTCTTGATCAGCAAAACATAGTTTTTGTACCTTTCTTGGTTTTGATATTATCATTATAATTAGACCCATAGTAAAAAATGAGTAATTATGCACAACATAGACAGGCAATTATTCATATCATACAAGGACAGTGTACATAAAATATCAATAGATTAGATACTGATCATTGCCATCATAGACACTAATCCACCAGTCCCTTTGGGACTTTGATTGCTCATTTGTCATTTATGGTCATTTTCTTTAAAATTTACAGAATTTTTTGCTGTATGTACAGGGATTTTTTACCCATCTCTCAGGGGCCGAATATCTGCCCCATTCCCAATGGCAATTTCTGTACTTTTTTCCCAATTTGTAGTAAATAAATTCCCAATTTTCAAATAGCTACTGGGCTTACAAAACTTGGTTATTAGGATGATGAAATCAAATTATTTCTGTATCAAGTTATCGTCATATCTTAAAAATGATCTTGTTTTTAAACTTTCTGACAATTACCCACACTTTATCAGTCAAGTACCTAACCTGTATGAGTTATTATAGAAAAATAACATGCACATGTTATTAATAAGGGAAAAAATTGATAACATATGTACTTAGTATGTTACATGCTTCAAATAGGCATTATGCAGTCATAGTTTTGTTATAAATGTATACCATTTTATTATTGCCATTATTGTCTATCAGCATGCTAGGAGTTAAAATCATAGGACTTTTCATAGTTTGCCAATATTGCAAAATATACATATGTTATTACACATGTTACAGGAAAAGTATGCCTGTAATAATAGAAGGGTGTTATTACAGCTACTCTGCATCACTTAAAAGTGTTTTCCTCAGGCCAGAATAATGCCTAATCAAATTACATTTTTATTTATTGTAATGTATGAAAATCAAAGCATATCAATAGGTTCTGCGCAAGTTTCTTAGTAATTCCCAAGTGTCTAATAAACTAATAAATATTTAAGTCATATGCCTGTAATAACTAAGCATTGTTATTACAACTAAAGTTATATCATTTAATAGCCTGTTCTCACTGATTAACCATGGTTCATCAAAAGTGTTTTAACTTAATTGAAAACTGATTTATCCAGGCTAAATAATTAGTTTCTGCGCAAAGGTCTAAGCAATTCCCAAGTGACCAAAAAAAGGTAATATATTTTAGGTTGCTACATACATATGCGTTATTACAGAATTAGGAATAAAGAGCAGATAACTCAAAACAACATCTGTAATAACACATGCAAGTTATTATTCTGTTATAACTCATACAGGTTAGGTACTTGACTGTTTATTTACAACAAAAACATATCAAGGATGCATGAAGTTGGAATACCGCTTGTGTTTGTGTAAATATTCACGATAGCATGGTCAAAATCAAGTGAAAACAGTCTTATGGTTTGTCAACAAAATTATACCCCCACTCGTGAGTGGGTGGTATATTGGAATACCCTTGTCCGTCTGTCTGTCCATCCTTCCGTCCGTCCCTCCGAAGTTTATCGCATTTTTCTCAGCTACTGCTGTGCCCATTGACTTCAAATTTGGTATTTGACTTTATATATAGGGGGAATGCGTTGTCTGCCATTTTGGTCTCCTAATGATATCAACTTCCTGTTTGGCGGGACTTGGCCATTTTCCCTTAATAATTGAACATAGTGAAAATTTTCGTCGCACTTTTCTCAGCTAGTGCTGGGCCGATTTATTTCAAATTTGGTATTTGACTTTATATATAGGGGGAATGTGTCGCCTCCCATTTTGGTCGCCTTATGATATCAACTTCCTGTTTGGCGGGACTTTGCCATTTTTCCCTTTATTGAACATAGTGAAAATTTTTGTCGTTTTTTTCTCAGCTACTGCTTGGCAGATTTATTTCAAATTTAGTATTTGACTTTATATATAGGAGGAATGCATCATGTCCTATTTTGGTCGCCTTATGATATCAACTTCCTGTTTGGCGGGACTTTGTCATTTTCCCCTTTATTGAACTTAGTGAAAATTTTCGTCGCACTTTTCTCAGCTACTGCTTGAATGATTTCAACGAGTGGCGGTATACCTAGCAAGACAATGCGTGCAAATGGCAAACTTCCGGGTTGTAGAAAATTCAAAACCAGATTGGAGAAAAAACTTTCCAGATTTGTATCATATTACTTCTGCAGGCACCTTAAAATTTTCAATACACATTTACTAGTACTCGTTAAAGAATTGTGCAACTGAAGGTAACAACTTTAACATGGATTCATGGTTGTTTCTGGTGTTATCATAACTTTCATTATATAGTTGCAATATATAAGAATATAAAATTTTACAAAATCAAATCAAATAAATGAATTCATCTAAATTAACATCATTTATAAAGATTCATATTACAATTTCCCAAAATTCATCTTTTGTTGATAAAAAATTCCCAAATTGGATTAAAATGCCATTTCCCTAAATACCCTGAAAAATCCCTGTAATCATTGAAAAAGCAGTAATAGTGCAATCCAGCATTGTCCAGTATTCACAGGAACATAATAAACACCTAGTGATCATGACCTATGCATTTGTGCAGATTATAGGGTTCCGAAATTTGTTTGTCCCCCAATATCCCAAAATGGGTTAGACCTTGGGTGCAGGTCGTTTCGTAAGCGGGTCTTTTCGTAACTAGTCAATTCGTAACCAAGTGGTTTTGTAACTCATTAAATTACATTAAATACCGATATTGTTGGTAATGAAACAACTGTATAAGCCTATAAATTATAAATTTTGAATTTTTAACAAGTTTCATATAACGTTTCTAAACTCGGTAGTTTCATATCCAGAGTTTCATATGATGTGCATTTTAATTATGAAGGATTTGAATATATAATTTACTTAAATTTTACACAAGTATGCAGTTTATATAGTATCACAGTTGATTTATTTGCTCGAAGGAGACAAAATACATCAACATACCTGCTTTTCTCCACTTCAAATCGCCGTCCCCAAAACAACTCTGCGCTGCCCCCGAATGTTATATTGGACATGGTGATGTAGAATCTTTATTGTTAATCGGATTTTGATGGGTTTTTTCAGTGTGCACCAGAGGAAATTTCCAATCAGTAGTATGCCAATGAATTTCACGTGGCATGTACCGTTCCAGAGATAAATGGGGCCCAAAAGGGGCAAATTCCAAAAAAAATATTTTTTTTATTTTTTGTCCGATTTTGATGCAGTTTTTTCAATGGATTCCTTATGAAAAATTAACACAGCGCTCTGCTATCAGATTTTTGGTAACTTGTTTCCTTAGGTAGCTATGAGGGGCCAAACGGGGCCAAATTGCTAATTTGCACATCACCAAAAATTTTTATTTTTCATCGGATTTTAATGGGATTTTTTCCTTTAGATTTCTCTTGATATAAGCTTTCCTTAGTATGACAACGGATTCAGCATAGCTCTTACTGTTTCCGAGCTATAAGGGGTCAAAAGGGCCAAAAACTGCAAATTTGCAGAGTACCTAAAATTTTAAATTTTCATCGGATTTGAATGGGATTTTTTTCTTTGGATTCCTCTTCATACAAGCTTTTGGTAGTATGTCAGCAGATTTGGAGAAGCTCCTACTGTTTCCAAGCTGTAGGGGTTCTAAGGGCCAAAACTGCAAATTTGCAGATTACCTAAAATTTTTATTTTTCATCGGATTTCAGTGGATTTTTTCTTTGGATTGCTCTTGATAAAAGCTTTTGGTAGTATGACATCAGATTTAGCATAGCTCTTACCATTTCTGAGCTATAAGGGTTCAAAGGGGCAAAACTGCAAATTTGCAGATTACTAGTATATGTGACCGGAGGGGGGGGAGTCATGTATCTTTGGGGTGGAAAGCACATTTATATATTTTGCTTTACTGTTTGAGAGGATACACAAATTTTTTAAGCTGAATTCCTTTGACGAAATTATCAGGTAATTTTTTGCCACAAGCGACAAATGAAGTCAATACACGTTTGAAAAATGGTTTTAACATCAAAGACACAGCAAAATATGTCACGAAAACATATCATTTCTAGGAAGAAAGCAAAATCTATAACCACTGCTTTCCCCCCACTAAGGGTCACACATACAAAAAATGTAAAATATTCAAGCATCGCTGATCATGCTGATATCATGTATTAGATCTGCTCTTCTGATACTGTAGAGCCAATTGGAACCAAACTTGGCCACAATAGTCCTTTGGTGGTCCCTTACAAAAAAAGGTGTTTTTTCAGGTCCGCGCTATATCCAAAATGGCCGCCAGTAGGAAACATTGTTTTAACATAGGACCTTATGGTAAAACTTTTTCAAAGATCATCTTCTCCTCTGAAACTGCTGAGCCAGTTGGAATTTAACTTGGTCACAATAGTCCTTAGGTGGTCCCCTATAAAAAATTTATTTTTCAGGTCCGCACGTTATCCGAGATGGCCGCCAGTGGGACACATAGTTTTAACATTGGACCCTATGGGAAAACACATTCAAAGATCTTCTCCTCTGAAACTGTTGAGCCAGTTTGAACCAAACTTTGCAACAATAGTCCTTAGGTAGTCCCCAACAAAAAAGGTGTTTTTCATGTCAGATGCTATATCCAAGATGGATGCCAGCAATAAACATAGTTAAACATTGGTCACTATGGGAAAACACATTCAAAGATCTTTTTCACAGCAGCGGCTTAGCCAATTGGAACCAAACTTGGCCACAAGTCCTTGGTTGTCCAAAACTTGACAAAACTTGAACCCAACTGAAACATTTTCGAAGGCCTTGCTAGCCGAGACCACTTGGCAAAATGGGAACCATGGTTTAAGTTAGATCAGTTAACAAAGACTGTCTATGTAAGCCAGAGTCCAGGTGAGCAATACAGGCTCTTGAGAGCCTCTTGTTAAGTGCCTGAAATTTTGGTGGGAACAGAACTCCTCTAGATTTTTCATTTAATTTGCATTTGGGCAATGGACCTTTGAAATACAATGAATATATATATATGTATATATATATATCAAGAATTTCATCAAATCTTGTTAAAAAGTTATGCAAGATGTATACAAACATATTTTGAAAGGAAAAGTGGGGGTCAGTGCACAAACTTTTCTAATAAAATATGAGAATTCTGAAAGTCAGAGACAGTTTCAAAAACCTGTGGAATGACTATCTTTAAGCCCGGTTAGTTTTAAATGTAGTAATAAGTAAAAAAACTTACAAAACTACAAACAATTAATGCCTAATGATTACAAAATCAATCATGATAATATTTATTAGGGCCCTGCCACAAAAAGTGGCGGACGCCCTACAGTAATCAGTCCTTCAGTCCGTCTGTACGTCCGTCCGTACGTCCGTCCCTCCGAAACATTCGTGTCCGGGCTATAATTTTTTTCTCGGTTGAGATAGGCTTTTGATATTTGGCATGTGGATAGAATACCTCAAGGCAACGTGTCGCGTACCTTGGTTGGTGACCCTTTACCTTGACCTTTGACCTCAGGGTCACATTCATGCTTTTTGAATGACAAATTCGTGTCCGGGCTATAACTTTTTTCTCATTTGAGACAGGCTTTTGATATTTGGCTTCTGGATAGGTCACCTCAAGGCAAAGTGTCACGTACCTTGGTTGGTGACCCTTGACCTTTGACCTCAGGGTCACATTCATGCTTTTTCAATGACAAATTTGTGTCCGGGCTATAACTTTTTTCTTGTTTGACATTGTTTGTTTGAGATAGGCTTTTGATATTTGGCATGTGGATAGATCACCTCAAGGCCACGTGTCGCATACCTTGGTTGGTGACCCTTAACCTTGACCTATGACCTGGGGGTCACGTTCTTACAAGGGATACCATCTCACTGATATCTAGTTAGAAATGGTGTCCACCACCTTGTAATATCATTTTAACTGCAGTTACAGATATCACATTTAGAGTACCCTAATGAAAACTGCCTGTTTGTCTTTCACAAACTTAATATTGCACCATTATATTTTTCAGAGGTGTAACAAAGCTTGCTGTTGGTGGAGCAGCATTATATGTAACAGTTGACCAGGGTGTCTGGAATAATTCACAGCAAGCTTCAAAAGCTGCAGATAAAGTGAAGAAGTCTGTATTACCTGCTGCTAATGAATATGGAAACAAGGTATATAAGTATTTTATGATTCACTTGCAACGGAAATTTCGTGGAGGCAAGACATTAAAAAAGATAATTAAAGGATGGAAATAGCATTGTCGATCATGTCGACCCAATCTAAAAAATGAACTGAAAAGGGAGTAAATGTTGGACATAATTTCTTACAGTGTTTCAAGAGTTTTACAAATTTACAGAAAAATAGGTCCATTGGAATTGATCAATAGCAGTAATTCATTCTGATGGATAGAGACTCGAGACAAGTCACACTTGGATAAGTCCTACTTTTCACACCTTCCCATTAATCTTTGATCAATTAACAATAACTATTGATCAATTTCAATGGACCTATTTTTCTGTCAACTTGTAAAAAAGTTTTAGCTATTAGCAAGAATTTTGGTGTTAGGAATTTCCTGAAACACTGTAACAAAATGCATGCTAAGCACATTCAAGGCAACCCCCAGGTTAAGGTCAGAGATGAAAAAAGGGTTAGAATTATCAGTAGTGTCTTCTCAATAAAGTTTAGTTAATGATAGGATTAGCCTAACTAGAACAGATTCAACTAAAGTAAACTAAGTTCAAGTGTATTTATCAGCAGTAGTCACACTTATAGTTTTGTGTTTTTCGTAGTGTTTTTCGTACATGTACATTTGCATTGTCCTGAAGCTCAGGAATTTAGCGAATATTAGAACAGTGATATCTGTAGCCATAAATGAAAAAATAAGGGGGTATAAGGGGGTATGGAGTAAATGTACATGGGACAAAATCCCTACAAAATCCATTTACAGTGAAACCTGTTTTAAGAGATCACCCAAGGGAGTAGGAAAAGTGTTTTTTTAAGACAGGTGGTCTCTAAATAGAGGTCAATTTCAATTAATTTTGCTATGAAGTGTAAATTTTATGTGGTCTCTTAAAACAGGTTGGTATCTTAATACAGGTGGTCTCCAAGGCAGGTTTTACTGTACGTGGTAAGATTAAGCAAATGGAACAATGCTTTAATTGTTGTTCTTCATCTGGAAGTCAACAGAAACCTTCAACAAATTTCAATTTATTTAATCATTTTTATTTATCATTTATCATTTTGTGAAAGAAATATAGGACAGTTTGCCTTTTATACAGACTTTATCACAGCTTATTCCTAGACCTCAAAGTAAGTTCAAAAAGGCTCCTAGCACCAGTTTGTGTGGAATTCACTTGCTAAATGTTGAACAACGCTACATCCATGTATTCATTCTATCATGGATGCTGGGTCGTCAATCGTTTCCTGACAAAGGCACCAATAGACAATACAACATATATGTAAACGATCACATGGCAGTCATCGAGTTGATTTTAAGAAAACTTGGCAAGTAAAATCGAGAGATTTGGTCAATACATAAACAATAAGTTGTTATTTTACAGATATTGAAAGCCAGCAATGACTTCAGTGAGAATTTTCCAAAGAAGTGGAATTCAGGTACTGTAGTTATAAATGTAAATCCAGAGGGCCTCAAAATCACATAAAGAGACAGCAGGCAAGAGAACATGATAAATTTGAAATTTGAATTTGTTTTCGATCAAAACATGATATCATAGGAACATGAAGCATGTGTCATCAAATATTTTGATTTGGCTACTAGTCATTTATTCCATAGTTTCAAACTTTTTACGACCTAAAGACCCAGTTGATGGCCTATTAAACTTAAATATGAGATTCTTATATCCCATCAGCCATAAGAATACCTTATGATTCCATCTCTTCCTACACCAATTCAGAAATTTTGATGAAACTGCAAGCATAGGTAGGACAGTTTATGCAGATTCCTAAACTGTCTTGATCTTACTATGAGGTACAAGCAAAGCTCATCGTTAAAGGCCTGGTGGTGACTTCAAGATTGAGAACGACAAAAAACGTTCTTTCATTGCTATATTTTACCATGTACTTGTAGATACTTTGTCTCATGTGCATTTACTACATATCCCTTCTTTGCATATTGCATTAAACAACATAATGATGTGTAAAACAATGAAGGAGGAATAATTTGACTCTATGAAATCCTTGTGCAAAGAATACCTAGTAAGTGCAACTTTTTTTAAACCACTTGAAGGATTTTGAACAGATATATCATGTATGGGAGGGAAATTTGCAAAAAAATACCTGTCAAGAGGTGTTATATTTCCGAGCACAACGGGTAAAGGAAATTGCATTCTCAAGACTGGTATATTTTGCAAATTCCCCAACCAAACATGATATATGTTTAATTCTACCGGATGACTTTATATAAGTGCACAGATGACGTTGTTTTTAAATTTTTTACAAGCGTCTCAGTTAACGGTTAAAAAGTGCAAATTTTTAAGCAAATACCCTGGCAGAGGGTTAAAAGTGACAATTTTTTCAGCAAATACACCGCTGCGTCAAAGCTTGATTGAAATGTTGTGGATTTGTCAAAAATACACCGGTATTGCAGCATTCTTTCATAAGGTAGAATTATAATGAAAATTTAAACAAGGAAGGACAAAATGCAGATCATCTGACACCTCAAAGGGGACTACGGTTTCACATATATATTTTAGATATTGGTTAGATCAAAGGGGAACAACTCAAATTTAAATCTGCCATAATATTTTATTTATTAGGCCACTGTATCTATGTATATGAAAAATTTGTATTCTCAGGTGTAGGTCAATATTTACCAAGTCCTTACGTCAAGGTGAATATTTGTGTATCCCTATGAAAAAAAGTATATTTTTCAATAGAAAATGCCATGATTGTTTCATTATATATATTCCCATTGCTTTATATATCAGACTGCACAATTTTTAAAACTTGAACTATTGTGCCTTTCAAGAGACCATTAATGAAGCAGATTTAAAACCACAGATATAAATGTAGCTTATGACATCTGTTTTACCTATGAAATAAAGCTGCCAAAACACACCGTCTGGTGTAGGGTTCAAGAAACATGAACTCTGTGTCTAATTTAAACAAATTGCAGAACTACTCTTTCAAGGTAAAATCAATTCTTAAATTGGCTTTGAACAGTCTCATGAAAAAATGTCAAGAAAGATTGCAGTTAATATTACTTTAGAATGTGAATACATTTTTCTCTAAGTTAATGCTGTTCTCGTCAATTTCATTCCATAGGAGATCAAAGTGTTCTCCAACATTTGGATAAATTGATCTCACAATTTCATTGGATATTGAATAGGTCAGCTTTTCTTCAGATAACAAAATATACCTTAAATAAATTTATTTCCATGCAATGATAATTTCATATCCTGTGATGTCACAGTATTAATTGTAGAGGCCTGCGACAGGGTAGAAACTAAAAGACGTGAAAATGTCACTAATTTTAGAATTAGAGAAATAAAATCTATCATTTGCAAGTTGTTGATTATCATAGTTCTACTGTCTCAAGGGTTAAACATAAAAGTTCACACTAAAGCTCCACCTTTTAAAGTTAACCCTTTTGACAGTAGATTTATGATAATCAATGACTTGAAAGGATAGATACTATATATTTACCACAGTCTTTGTAAAAAATACATTTTTCATTACTATTCCTTCCGCCAAGTTGAGATAAGGATTTACTTGTCGTAATCCATATTTACAAAATGTACTAGCTTGAAAGCAACTATAACAATTTCATTTATTACTAGAAAAAACAAACTGGTTTCTATGCATACTACATGGTAAGTTACCAGTTAAGCCATTTGAGGAACTTTCCACAAATAAAAACATTTTCAAACAAATTCTTCTGCAATGTTAGGTAATGTAAGGTTTGGAAAATGTAGTATTAAATTTCTGCAACAAAAAATTCCTAGTACATGTAGTCTGGTCGGGCTAGTGGTTTAAAGAATATACTAGACCCAATTCAAATTGATTAGTCTCTGGCATTGGACAGGGCATAACAGAGCACTCTAATTACCTTTATTCACTTGTAATGCTTTATCTGCATGTATGGTGTAAAATACTGATAAATACTGTATTGCAGGTAATTTTGGCAGTTACAAAATTTCGAGATTCGTTCGCTAAAAAGGTTATTCAGTTTTACTGGTCGCCAATTTTTGCAAATGAAAAATTTTGTGAAGGACAGCAATGTATAAAGATATACAGATTTTTTTTTTTTTTTTTTTTTTTTTTGAGATTCAATTTTTGCATTTTCACAAACCTGGTCACTATGGCAAAAATTACAACCTGGAAAATTGCCGCAATACAGTACTGTAAAAGGGGAAATTTCCGTGAGGGCTTTATAGTCGCTTATTTCGCTATTGGCACATATTCAAGAAAATTTCACCCTTGCGTAAATTTGTTTTCATTATATATATTACAAAAAGTAAGTCAGAATCGCCAAAATAAAACCTTGCGAATAGGTTTAGGAATCAAAATCGCGAAATTTAAACCACACGAAATTATCCCCCTTTTACAGTATACAATAATTGGTTTTATCACATCATATATATTTTATAATTTTTTTGTAGGTGTACAAACAACATTTGGATTTATAGCAGACAGTCCAGAGTATGGCAGAAAAGCAATGAAATCTACTAAAGAACTTGTGAAGAAACTTGGACAATAACAGTTTAAATGTTTACTTGGACTCAAGATAATCTCCCTTGTTATGTGATAATGTTTTTGTAGATTCAATAAAATGTTTTTATATGACTCTGTCAGAAATATCATGACACTAATATATCTTGACATCCTCTCAGAACAAAGACAATTTGCATAATGTATAAGAAACTTGGAAAAACCATTGAATTAATGATTGTCTCTCAGCTGTGAAGAAAGTCATTATTATATTGTCATTTAATCACATGCCTTGACACAAAGTGCCTAGTCACTTTATCTGTTATGTTTTTGCTTTTACTTTGTTAGTGGGTCTTGATCTTGATACTTATTATTTGTAGTTGTGAACTTACAATGTACATGTACTTGTGATTTGGAGACATAGAAATTTTGTGGGAGTATTCTATGAAATGACACAGAAAAATCGAGCCAAACCTTGTCACAAGAGTGGTTAGAATGCCCCCTTCAAAATATTTCTAAAGTTGGTGTTAACAGCAATCAATCAGACAAAACTTGTGTTTGGCAAAATTTCTGTGATAGCCTGATTAGGGAAACACAGTTTAGAATTATACCCTGTGGGAAAAACCACTCATATCTCTTCTTAAGTTTTTTTTGCCATTTAAAGCAATACACAGTCCCGAAGGTCTTGAGATGCAAAAGGAAAATTGTATATAGCAGGTTCACAACTCATCCAAGATGGCCACCATCAGAAGACATTGTTTAGCACTAGACCAATGGAAACACAGTTGAATCAAACTTTACAGGAATGATGTATGAATGGTCCTTTAGTAAAGTTTACAAAGATTTCTAATTTCATTCCAATCCAACAAAAAATATAGCTGCAATTGGGGAACTTAGGTTTAACATTGGTTCTGATTATACAAACCACATTTTCCTCTTCTCTGGAACCACTGAAGCCAAATCAACCAAACTGAATAGGTTTGATTTATGAGAGGTCCTTACAAAGACTGCTAACTTCGTTTTGATGGAATAAAAAACATGGACGCTAGCACATAACATAGTTTTCTCATTTGATGATTTCAAAAAAATTACATTTTCATCTTCTCTGAAACCACTGATGCAAATGGACCGATCCAGAAATTTATGGGATTGTCATTGTTCTGAACATTCTTGATTGGTCCAAATATACATGTATTTTACTAGTACGCTGAGCTTGCGCAATGTCATTTACGAGAACGGAAGTTGAATTTCTGAATCGGTCCATTGAACCAAACTTAACAGGAATGATATATGGGGAAGGTCCTTTAAAAGATTACTCATTTTGTTATGATCAAAATAAAAGAACATGACTAGGAGCACAGAAAGTAGTTTAACATTGGAAAAATTATCCTGTCAACATCTGCTCTCAAACTGTTGCAGAAAATTTGACTAAATTGTACTGGAATTATTTGTGGAAGGTTGATTACAAAGATTTCTTATATCAGTCCCATCTTGCAAAAAAATGGCTGCCATGGCTGAACAAAGTTTTAACATTTAGCTCAATTGGAAAAATCACATTTTCATGTTCATTTTTGGAACCACTGAAGCAAATTCAACTGATGTTTACAGAAATGACATATGGTAGGTACTTTACAAAGTTATTCATTTTGATCCAATCAGATGAAAAACATTGCCACAAGTGCTGAACATACAGATTAATTTTGTACCTTAAGGAAAAATAATCATTTTCATCATCTGCTATGAAACTATTAAAGCAAATTTAAGTAACTAAATACCGAAGTTACTGTGAATTTATTTTCTGGATATGCGCATTTCGACAACATATGTCTCTCCATGCAGATTAAATCCAAAACATTTGAAAGACCATAAACTCAAAGATGTTCACAAACTGATAGAGAACAAATACCCAATATGACCTAAATGTAAGGCCAAAATCAGCTAAGGACAGAGCTTTGCATGAGGGAGATATGCCTTAGTTATTAACAAAATTTACAAAAATTGAATGATGTTTGTAAGGTCCTTTACTAAGATTGCTCATTTCTAACAAAAACAAAAACATGGCTGCCAGTTGAGAACACAACTTTAGTAGACCCCACATGAAGAAATACCATTTTTTGGTCATATGCATATTCAAAGCATTTTCTCAGGCGATACAGCAATGCAGTCTCTGAGTCTCAAGTATTTGATATTTGACCCTTTTCGAAAACCATCATTTTCATAAACGCTTCTGAACCTACTGAAACCAATTCAAACGAACTATTCAGGCATGATGTATAGCTTGGTCCTTTCAAAAAGAAATTGTCCTTTTCATTACAACAGACAAAAAACTTTTTCGCCATCTCAAAACTAAATTAACATTGGACTTTATGGGAACTTATTTGAAACCCCTGAAACAAATTCATCCAAACTTTACAGGAATGTTGTATTAAAGGTTCCTTTAGAAAGATTGCACATATTTTTTTCTTAATGAACAAAATACACGAGAACATTGGCCCTATGGGAAAATCATTTTATCATCTTCTCTGAAACACCAGAGCAACATTCAAACTTAAGGAATGTTGTATGGTGTGCCCTTTACAATTATTGTTCATTTTGATTCTATCTAAAAAAAAAGAGGGATTTCCAACGACGCAGAACTTAGTTTAATATTGGACCCTTTGGGAAAAACATCTGAAGTTATAACAAACTACTGGAATGATGTAGAAAGGGTCCTTTACAAAGACTGCTCATTTTTATACCCCCCGCAAACAAAGTTTGGGGGGTATATAGGAATCACCCTGTCTGTCT
>MJUU01003419.1:0-14238 GCA_002080025.1 Modiolus philippinarum | reverse complement strand
TTTTCATTGATTCCCTATGTATGGGTTACCTTGTATGCACAACTCCTCTTAATCCATTTGAAGGATTTTGAAGAAACTTTAGTCAAAGGAAGAACACTATATGTAGATGTGTAAAAATATCAAATAAGCTGAAAAAGGTGAATTTTATATTTGTCTGATTTAGACAGAGTGTTTTCGTTGGAACCCTTGTGAAAGGTTCTTTCTTAAAGATTATATCATTGTGTCCATACTTGTATTGTGTCCACACTTGTACTGTGTCCTCACCTGTATTGTGTCCACACCAACTTAATTTTGCACTTACCATATCGATTCAGGGTTCAATCAGCGGGGGGTATATTTGGCTGCCATTCGGCAACAGCTCTTGTAATTGATTTGAGAAAAACATGGCCACCATTGCAGAAGATAGAAAAAATGCCACTAAGCATTTTGTTGAGTGAGCGATACAGTGTCTGAGCCTCTAGTTCAAATTTTGCAAGAATGCTTTTGACCATATTAACTTGTGACAAAAGGTCAGTGTGAGTTATTGCCACCATTTGGCGTCCATCGTCATACGTCCGTCCTTCCCGTAAGCTGTTCACATTTTCATCAACTCCTCTGAAACCACTGAAGCAAATTCAGCCAAACTTTGCAGAAATAATGTATTGAAGGTCAAGTTGGGACCATTGCGGTCGATTATTATTCCGATGGCTCCCACCAGCTTTGTCTTTTTGCATTGCGTTTGGTAAATTGATAAATCTGTTCGTATATTTTGTTATTACCCCCGCCTCATTTGTTCCGATCCGACAAAACACATGGCCGCCAGCAGGGAACTTAGATTTAACATTTCATCTTATGAGGAAAACACCATTTTCATCAAATCGTCTGTAACTATTGAAGCAATTTTAACCAATTTTTTCAGGAATGATGTGTGGAAGGTTATAATTACAACGAGTTTAGGTGTGACATGGCAAAAACATTGCCGCCAGCAAGGAACGTCTAGTTAACATTTTAGGTTATTGGATGTGGTTTGCTTCCATTGATTTATTCACTTTTTTACCTTTTGGGGACATTTAGGGCTTGCTATATGGTGTGAGGTTCCTCAATGTGTTAAACACCTTACGGTGACCCCTAGATGCTTTGTTTAGGGTCGTTTTAACCTAGATATTGGATGTTGTCTCCTTGACATCTACCACATTTCCTCTCATTTTCATATTTTGTCCCTTTGGAGAAAAAAATTTTCATCATGGCCCCTGAAACTGCTGTAGCAAATTCACAAAACTTACAAAGATATTCATATTTTTCTGACCCAATAACAAAACATGGCTGCCAGCGCGTAATATAATTCACAAATTGGATAAAAGGACAAATTCCCTCAAGCAAAACTCTGTCCCTAGCTGATTTTGCTTCCCATTCAGACCATATTTGCTTATTTGTTCTCTATCAGTTTTTAAACATGTTTGAGTTTATGGTCTTCCAAATGTTAAGATTTTATCTGCACTGATGAGAAATAAGTTGTCGAAATGGCCATATGTAGAAACTAAATTATTTCATCTTCTGGAACCACTCGGGCAAATTCAATCAAACTTTACAGGAATTATGTATTTGATGCCATTTACAAAGAGTACTCATTTCGGTTGGATTCCATAAAAAAGGATGACAGTCGACGCTGAACATAGTTTTTACATTGGACTCTATGGGAATAAAACATTTTCATCTTCGTTTCTGAAACTTCTGAAGAAAGTTCATCCAAACTTTACAAGAATGGTGTATTTAAGGCCCTTTACAAAAATTGCTCATTATAGTCAGAGATCAGACAAAAAACATACACACCAGCGATGAAGATAGTTTAACATCAACCGTATGGGAAAAATAACATTTCGATCCTCTCCTCTGGAGCAAATACAACCAAACTTTACAGGAATGATTAATAGGAGTTCCTCTACAAATATTGCTCACTTTGCTCCAGTCCGATGAAATACATCGGCGAACGAATACCCAAGCAAGGAGATATTCCAAAATCAAAAATAAGCAATGAAGGGATATGGAGTAAATGTACATGAGACAAAGTCCTTATACCTCATAATAAGTTCAAGACCGCCCCTAACACCGGTTTGAGCGAAATTCATAGCTTATTATCGAGTTACACTACATCCATGCTCTCCATTATCCATGAATGCAGGGTTGTCGAGACAAACATAAAATTAATAGCAAAGTGTTCTTACAATCGCTGTCATCCAAATCACAGCAATTCATATCTAACTGAAATTGAGAAAGCATGACAAAGACAAAGCAAATAAAATAACGAAATTTACAGTTTTTTATGCAACATCGGTATTTTTTGTATTTTGAACCATTTGGCCGATGCCACTGCTGGTGGACCAGAAGTCCCCGAGGGTATTCACAAGCCCGATAGTCAGACTTGTCTGACATGAAAATTTACCTTGCGTGTTATACAAATTTACTGTTTTTTTATAAAAATTCCAACCACCAAAAAAAAAATATTGAGGCTTTCATTCCGAGTATGGCACTCGGTAGATGTCCTTGCAGGTACTGGGTTTGGCTTCCTATTTCGACTTTTTTAAAAATTGGCAATGAGTACTTCTTTTGTGACAACTTTTGGATTATGGCTTTCCATATCATTTGATATTAATGCTGCTGATGAGAGGTAACTCCTTGAAACACATGTACAGCATAACGAAATTTACAGTTTTTTATGCAACATCGGCATTTTTTTCTATTTTGAACCACTGGGCCGATGCCACTGCTGGTGGACCAGAGGTCCCAGAGGGTATTCACAAGCCCGATGACATGAAAATTTACCTTGCGTGTTATACAAATTTACTGTTTTTATCAAAATTCTAACCACCAAAAAATATTGAGGCTTCATTCCGTGTATGGCACTCGACTTTTTTGATAATGAGTACTTCTTTAGTGACAACTTTTGGATTGTGGCTTTCCATATCATTTGATATTATTGCTGCGGTCAAGGAAGTGGCAAAACTTTTTATTGTAATGAAGTCGAAATTAACACCTTAAGCTTACACAATGTGTAACGTTCATTGATGTCAAATGTCTACATTATAGATAAATCAGAAGTGAAAACCTGACAAATGTATACAATGTTGTCTTTGTACGACGGCAAGTCAATGAAAGGTAGAGAGCTTGGGGTGTAAATCTTCACTTCGGTAAACTGAAAGTTTTGCCACTTGCTTGACCGCAGCAATAATGCTGCTGATGAGAGGTAACTCCTTGAAACACGTGTACAGTTTGACGAAATTTACAGTTTTTTATGCAACATCGGTATTTTTTTTTTGTACAGGTATAGTTTTTATAAGCTTATTTGGCTTGCCAAGGAAACCTTTTTTTTTCACTTTGCGTCCATTTTTCGTTCGTCGGGCCTAAATTTTTCATTCAAATGTTAAAAAATGGATAACAGGAAACACTTACAATGGCTGAAAATTTCAATTACATGCAACAATTTGCAAGGGAACTACACAAGAAAAACACGTATAAGACAAAAGACAAACGTAGACAACGATATGAAGTCTTCTCTTCTGAAACTACTGGGCCAATAAGAACAAAACTTACCCACAAAAGTCCTTGGCCGGTTCTATGCAAAAAATATGTTTCGGATCGGGCTTTATCCAATATGGCCGCCAACGGGGAACATATTATGACATTGGGCCCTGAGGGAAAACACAATCAATATTTTTGCCTCTAAAACTGCTGAACCAATAGGAACGTTGACCGGCCACAATAGTCTTAAGGTTGTCCCTTGCAAAAAAGTTTTTTTTGTGTTTTTTTTTGTTTTGTTTTGTTTTTGTTTTTTTAGGTCCGCGCTATATCCAAGAGACTTCCAGAAGAAAACATTGTTTAACATTAGTCCCGATGGGAAAATACATTTAAAGATGCTTAACTAATTTTAACCAAACTTTGTCACAATAGTTTTAGAAAGTCTACTGCAAAAAATGTTTTAGGACCGCACTATATATAGGATGACATGCAACAGAGGACAGATTTCCACACTGAACCTTAAGGGAATAAACTTCGAAAGTCTTCTCCTGTGAAACATCGTAGCCATCTGGAACAAAATTTTGCCAAAATAATTCTGAGTTGGTCACCTGTAAACTTTTATTTTCATGTCCCTCTTATATACAAAATATCGGCCAGCAGGGAACATCTGTTTAATAATGGACCCTATTGGAATCAAATTCAAAGATCTCTGAAACATATAATGATTAGTAAATTGGAATAAAACTATATCCAACATGACTGTCAACAGGGACTATAGTTAAACATTAGACCTATAGGAAAACACTTCACAGTTATTTTCCTCTGAAACTGTTGGTCCGATTTGAAAATAATTTGACAATAATAGCCCATGGTTGGTCCGTGCAAAAAACCGTTTTTTTCAGGTCTTCATTTCCTCCAATGGCTAAATTGGAACCATAGTTTAACTATGGTGTCTTTGTCATAGACTGTCCATGTTGATCAAGGTCCAGTTTCTATGTTTATCAAGGTCAGGTTTTATACAGGTTTATGAGATCCTCTTGTCATTTTCATTTCACCTGCATGACTGAAAGCTAGGGTCAAAGTGGGCTGTTGTCATCAGTATGCGTCCTCCGTCTATCTGTCCGTCATCCATTAATTTTTCACATTTTCATCCTCTCTTCTGAAAGCACTGAAGTAAATTCAACCAAACCTTACAGGGATATGGTATTGGAGGTCTTTTTCGAAGATAGCTCATTTCGTTCTGCTCCGACAAAAACATAACCGCCAGCGCGAACTTAGGTTTAACATTGTACCATATGGGGAAAATCTCCTTTTCATAGTCTTATCTAAAACAACTGAAGCAAATAGGGCAATAACGAAATTCCAAAACAGAATTCTCAAGAGCCAAAGTCCATGATGTAATAAGACAAAGTAGGGGGAACCACCGGAAGAAAATGCCGACCGTTATGGTTCTGACTTGATAGAGGCATTTCAGAAGAAATGGTGGGTTAAATCAAAGTCCATAGACAAGGCAAAAGAAAGAACACAAGAAGATGGAAGACCAAGGACACTACAAGTCTACAAAACACAGAACACTACATATACAAAACAAAAAACTAAAGCACTAACAGTGTGAACTCTCACAAAATAGAGTAACGTCAGGAGCTCCGAGAGGGTAAGCATGTCCTTCTCTGTTAACATCACTCGTCACACGGTCAGTGAGGCATTTATGTTTTTGAAAGATCTGTTAGGTGGCTGATTGGTTAAATTCCTTTGCTTGCCATAAGACAAAACCAATAACAATCAATGGTACCTGTTGCTTCTCTAACCCTCAAACAGTGCCAAGGTTAAATTTTGAAAAGCTTTTGTAAACACTTAATTATTCAAACATGAACAAGGACAGATCGGTACCACAAACATAACTAACAAAGACAAAACTGAAAATTAACAAGACAGCATAAAAAATTAAAGCACCGACATTGTGAACTCCAATAAAAACCAAGAGCGACATCAGGTGTTCCGAAAGGGTAAGTATACAGCACCAATTATACAGCACCAATTAAGTAAAAATAGAATCTTGAATCAGAGTTTGGACTGAAACTTCATATTTTTCCACAAGGGACTGATCATCTATTGAAGAACTAGTATTTAATTATCGTATGAGACGATTTTTTTAAGCCTTGATTAAGGAGGCGGTCATGGAGATACCTATGTCTAATGAGAAAATCTGTATAATTTGTACTAGCTCTCGTGGGAGGAATCAACTGTGAAACATACACTCCGTAAGTAAGAGAAGCTGGAATACTAATCTCCATGTTTGGGAAATTTATAATTATACCGCCCCTGCTTGAAAAGTTGGGGGATATAGTGATTGGGTTGTTCGTCCGTCTGGTACAGCTGACGGTACCCATCTCTTATCCGCTACTCTCCTGAACAAGCGAAGAGATTTTCATGAAACTCTAAAACTCTCTAAATTATGTCATAATGAATAGGCGCACCTCTTATTTCAGAATTTTATTTGATTGAATTTGGGGATTTCCAATAGCAAGACATGGACTTAGTCATTAAAATTACAAGTGAGTACCCATCTCTTATCCGTTTTTTGTCCTGAACCACATGCACTGAATAGATTTTCATGAAACTTAAACACAGTCTTTATGACATAATGTAAATGTGCAACTTCTTTTTCAGAATTTGATTTGATCAATTGTTCCCCATAGCAAAACACGGGCTTAGCCATTATATTACAAGTGTGTACCCAACTCTTATCGGCTACTCCTCCTGAACCACTGAATAGATTTTCATGATCTTTTATACAGTCTTGGTGACATTATGTAGATGTGCACCTCTTATATCAGAATTTGTTTGATTGATTTTCAATTTCTGGAATTAAAGGGGATGCAGGGGGGAATTTATTAATGAGCTTTGCTCAGTTTTTCTCATTTTGAAACCAGAATCTTTCCTTTTGTCGTAAATGTAAGTACATGTACTGAGATGACCATTTTTGTCAAATTCGAGCTGTAAGTCAGAAAAAAAAAGATTAAGATCTAGTGGTTTCTGTTGTTTCCTTTAGGTCTTGATGATCAATCAATGGAATCCATTTAGCAAATGATGCGTTATTAATGGAAGTTAGAACATCATCAATGTATCTATAGGTGAGATTGGAGGATCTAAAGTAAGTGAGAACGGAACCGTCAGTCTAAAATAATCAATATAAGGACAATGGCAACGTCAGAAAAACAAAGACATAACATGAGCCCGGCAGAGAAAAGAAAATGAAAACACACATATATATCAAAAATGAACAACATGGACCCAATAAAAACCATGGGTGAGATCAGTTGCAACGGTAGAGTAAGCATCTCCTGCCTCTTATAAGACACCCGCCGTGTTGAACAAGCCAACTCCGGTAGAGGAAAAACAAACTTTAGTCGCAAAGAGAAAGATCTGTTATCATCTGGGAAACAGATATCCCATAGCGGTCCACAAGATCGCGATGTCGACCGTAAAACTTCTGTAGTGATGACCTCAAGTTATGGGCAACATACCCTTGCTTAGGAAGCCTATTTGTAAGCAACCGAGCTCTATCTAGGTAGCCACTGTATCGACCACAGGCCCTTGTGTAGCGAATGAGTTGGGAGATGTAAACTCCATGTGCTGGTGCTTTTAGAATGTTGCTACAAAGAAAAGGGAAGTTGACTATTGGAAAATTGAAGTCATCGCGTTTGTCATATAGCCTAGTTTGTAGTGTACCTCTGTTGTCAATTTCAAGATTAAGGTCAAGGAACGAGGCTGGTGTGGAAGTATCTGTAGTATCCTTAATTTCGAGCTCGTTTGGATAGATAAGATGACGAATATCACCATTTTGAAGCGAGGGTTGTTTAGTGATAAAATATCATCTGTATAACGGAAGCTGAAATTAAAGGACTGGGTCAGTTTTTTATCTTTATTTTGAAGAAGCCCTTTGATGAATTCAGCTTCATATGAGTGGATAAAAACAGATCGGCTAAAAGAGGTGCACAGTTTGTGCCCATTGTTAACATCTATAATTTTATTTTCTTTTACGATACCCTGGAAAAATTCAGTCTCGTAAGAATATAAAAACAAACATAAAAAGTCTGGAAGTAGAGGAGCACAATAAGAATACCAACTTTCTGTTGATAAATAGCAACTCCAAATGTGATAAATATATTATCAATAAGGTACACCTGTTTTCATCGTAGCATACTTTTCTTTTCAAATTGGGTTTTGAAAAACAATTTTAATTTATAAACTAAAACAACATTTTTTTAATCAGCAAAGGTTTTTTGAATAAAACATTTGATTCGTGATTAAAGTTTATCACGATGAAGCTTGATATACAGTGTGGTAAAAATGAAATGTTTTGAGAGAATGTATTTTAGAAAATTAACGGGATTTAAGACTTTCCAATAAATCCTTCGAATTTTTAAGTATCCACGTATGATTTTTGTCACTTCGGGCATGAATAGTTTCATAGTCCGCCTGATAAATGTCCTCGACTGCAGACAACTAAATCTTAGTTAATTCAAAAGAAAATTTAGTAATTTAGCAAGATAAAGATCCTGCCATGTATCTTTCCAAATTGGATTTTTGTGTAATTTAGTTATCCAATATTATTATGGCAGGCCTTGGTTAATATTTTTCGTATGGATATTCAAAAAGGACATGAATGGCCAGTGATTGAAAAGGATTTCATCAAATAAAACTCCTTTATACGAGTATGTAGCAATATCTGGTGCATTGTGATCAATGCCTAGTTCTTTGAGGAGGCAGTTGCAATAATGTGCTTTTCATACAAAAACAATGGTATTAGAAGGTTTGTCTGCGGTTGTCATGTAATGAATAGAGGCACTGACGGGCTTCATGATCTTCAAATACAGACATAGGTCATTCTATTGTTAACACATAGATCTGCATAGTTTGTTAATATGACTCCGCACTTAAAATCGAATGGATCTTGCCCATTCTGATAAGAACCCTCCAGTTCTGGTTGTTTGCCTGTCTCTTTCTTTACCCACGCTCTGGTGTAATCTTCAACAGCGCCATGTATATGATCTTGAAATTTAGATTCCAATTAATACGCTGTATTTCTCGGAATTTCGGACATTTGGAGACCATCTTCCGTAAAACATCCGTAGAAATTCAACCAAACATTTCAGATCCTTTGAATTGGTCATTTTGTTACGATCCGCAAAGAGTTGTGGGTGATTATACTTGCAAAAGAAAAAAAAAATGACGACGTCTCTTCGAATTTATTTACATCGAACAGATGGCCATTTCGACAATTCGCGTTTATTGAAAATATGATAGGATCATCTTCGGGCGCTGGTTTCATCAACCACTATCTTCATCTCTTTTTCATTCACAATTTGTTCCGACTGTTCGTCACTTCTGGTCTGTATTTGTTTTAAGTCTACATCGGATTTTAAATCGTATTTGATGTTTTGGTGTTCCCAATACTTGTCTAGATTTATTTCAAACTGTTTTACATTTTTGTTGTAATAACTATCTCTTGTAAACTATTCTAAACTTCAACCAATCCATTTGTGAAATAATGTTTTCTAACATTAAGCCTGCAGTATTGTTTTTAGCTTTTTAGAGTTTCCCTCTTGTCTTTGTACCCGTGTCAAGTTCCAGTAATCTCTGTGTAACCTCTCAATAATAAATCCTTGTTATTATTTTGAATAATTTTATCATGTCCCCACGTAGGCGCCTGTATTTTAGTGTCGGTAGTTTCAATTTTCGTAATCTACTCTCAAAGATAGTCCGGATCTTTAAGTGAAGGTTCTTGCCTGGTTGCCCTCTTTGGACATTATTGAATGGTGACCAAACTGCTGTCCTTCTTATTACGCGCATAATGCTTTTTACTTTAATTACCTGAAGTTGTATATGTTTACTAAATGTAATGTTTTCGTCTACCAACACTCTTATTTCTTTTTCGTACGTTTGTCGATTTCTGCAAGTCTACCTAATTCTCCATATCGTCATACAAATTGAACTTGAGCTTCTGTTAGTTGCAGTCATTACCTTACATTTGTTTGGATGGAACTTCAGAAGCCAGGTGTTGGACCAATCTTGCAAACTATCCAGATCTCTCTGCAGACTATTACTATCCTCTTGCCATGGGTTTTCATCTCCTTGTCGTATGCAAAAAGATAGGCTGTTGCTTCTACACCATATGGCATATCATTTATGTGGATCACAAACAAGATCAGTCTAAGCACACTTGCGGGATCCCGCTTGTTACTTCGTGGCATTTTGATTCTGCTCCATGTACAGTGACTTTCTGTTTTCTGTTCTGGATCTAGCATAAAGTTTTCTTCCCAATGCGGTATCTTTCCGTTTTTTAGCTCACCTGGCCTAAAAGGCCATGTGAGCTATTGCCATCACTATGCGTCCGTCCTCCGTCCGTCCGTCAACAATTTCAAACATCTTCTCCTCTGAAACGCTGAGCCAAATTAAAACAAACTTGGCCTGAATCATCATCAGGGTATGGCTTCTCAAACTGATGTTCAATTTGTCCCTCTGTCGAACAACATGGCCGCAATTGCTAAAAATAGAACATAGGGGTAAATTGCAGTTTTTGGCTAATAACTCGAAAACCATTACAGATATCAAAAATCTGACGTGGTAAAAATGATCAGCATGATGAGATCTATCCACTGTGCAATTTTGAAGAAAATCTGAAAACCCATCTCGGAGTTATAGCCCTTTTTCCGTTAAATTTTCAAAATTTTTGCATTTTTTATTTTTTATTTCAAAAAGTGTAACAGATAGAGGTCAAGTGTAAATTGCAAAATTGTTCAGCATATCAAGATCTACCCACCCTGAAATTTTGAAGAAAATCAATAAACTCATGTAGGAGTTATTGCCCTTTTTTCACCGAATTTTTTAAATTTTCGTATTTTTCATCTGTTATTTCCAAAACTGTAGAAGATGAAGGTTAAGTGTAAATTGATGAAATGTTTTCCATGCTGTGGCGACTTCAAAACTGATGTTGAAAATTGTTCCTTGACCGCCATTTTCAAAATGGCGTCCAAAAAAGGGCGGGAAAATTCAACATTGTCTGATTTCAATGAAATTTGGTTTCCAAATAGATATTGATGTAGTAGCGACTTCAAAACCTGTGTTGAAAATTGTTTGTTGACCGCTATTTTCAAAATGGCCACCAAAAAAGGCGGGAAAATTCAACATTCTCCGATTTCAATGAAATTTGGTTTCCAAATACATATTGATGTTGCGACTCCAAAACCGGTATTGATAATTGTTTGTTGACCGCCATTTTCAAAATGGCCTCCTAAAAAGGCGGGAAAATTCAACATTGTCCGATTTCAATGAAATTCGGTTCCCAAATAGATATTGATGTTGCGACTTCAAAACTGGTGTTGAAAATTGTTCGTTGACCGCCATTTTCAAAAATGGCCACCAAAATAGACGGGAAAATTCAACATTGTCCGATTTCAATGACATTTGGTTTCCAAATTGGTCTTGATGTCGTAACTTCAAAACTGATGTTAAAAATTGTTCGATGACTGCCTTTTTTAAAATGGCCGCCAAAAAAAGCGGGAAAATTCAACATTGTCCGATTTCAATGAAATTTGATTTCCAAGTACATATTGATGTTACGACTTCAAAACCAATGTTGAAAATTGTTTGTTGACTGCCATTTTCAAAATGACATCTTGACTTCAAAACTGGTGTCGATAGTGGGCCTTAGCAAGAACGTTTTTGTCAAAAAAAGCCCAAACAAAGAAATAAAGTAAAACATGATCAGACTTTAAAAACAGTTCAAGATATCGGAGGTGTTTGAGCTACGACAGTTTGAGAAACCGAAGATCAACTGTATAACTTACAATGTAACCTTGATTGTGGCAACTGAAGCCAGGTGAGCGATACAGGCTCCTGGGAGCCTCTGGTTTTATAAGTCTTCGGTAGGGAACCTTGTCAAACGTTTTCATGAAATCCATGTACAACAGAATCATTAGTGCCACCATTGTTGATGATTTCTGTCCACTCATCTAGAACTTTCAGTAGTAGCAATGTATAGTTGATCTACTTGATAGAAATCCGAACTGTCTACTACTGAACATCTTATTGGTACGCGTGTGATCAACTATTTGATTTCTTACCAGTTTTTCCATAACTTTACATGCTATACTTGTCAGGCTAACTGTTTTATAGTTTAATTCCTTGGTCAGATTTTTCATCGTTCTTAAAACCCAATTTCCATACTTCTGGGACTACTCAAGTCTCCTTCAACAACTGAACTGAATATTGAGGTTAACGGTTTGACTAAAAACCAACTCACAAACAAGATCAAACAATATACAGGAACATTAATAGACATAAACATACTGCTAACACGTCAAGAAGATCAAGACGTAGAACAGAATAGATCAGTGATGCAGGCAGTAACATCAAGACGTAGAACAACATAGATCAGTGATATAGGCAGTAACATCAGGACGAAGAACAACATAGATCAGTGATACAGGCAGTAACATCAAGACGAAGAAAAACATAGATCAGTGATACAGGCAGTAGCGAAATACATACAAGACACTGGGAGATTCGACCTCGGCTCACCAGATCCAATCAACCTATCCTAATCCTAACCCGCAAAGTACAAATTAAGGAGAAATACGCCATGGGATACAGTACAAAGAAAGATATATGTATAGTAAAAGAGGACCAGTGGTGCCATTGAGGCCATAGGATCAGGATCAGGATCTTGCTGATATTCTTTGAGAGCTTTTGGGTGGAGGACATCTTGTCCTTGTGATTTATTGGGGTTTAGTTCTAAAAGTAATGTTTCACATCTTTCTCTGTAAATTTGCTTGCATTAAACTGGCACTCAACCCGGCTCGACGTTCTCAATATTTGGCAGGTCCCCAGTTGACTCTCTTGTACTGAATACACTGCTGGAATATTTGGCAAGGGCGTTTGCTTTGTCTGCGTTACATTTGTTTATATGAATTTCCCCGGGCCCTCTTCATCTTAAATCAAGTTCTGGTATTCCAATATATGTTTTTCTTTTGGACTTGGCATATTGCTAATGGTGAATGAAAGGATATGGAGTAAATGCACATGAGACAAAGTCTCTACAAATACATGGTAAAAACAAGCAAAGGAACAACGCTTTTATTGTTGTTCTTCATCTTGAAGTCACCATGAGGCCTTCAACAATGAGCTTTGCTCATACCTCATAGTAAGTTCAAGACGGCCCCTAGCACCGGCAAAATGTTCCGCCTTATGGAGCACTAATTAATAAATTTCAATACAGATTCAGTTTTGGTAAAGATTAAATTAAGGGCGGGAGGGAGGGGAAAAAATCGCTCTCAAAATTTTTTCATCAAAACTTTTACTTAATAATGTGTAAGGGGTAAGAAAACAAACAAATATAGTTACAGTTTAACAAAGGAAAATTTTACTTAGCAAATTAATGAAAATAATAGAAATAATTACTTAAGAAGAATTTAATTTTAACACCTCCCCCGCATAACCAGATAGATCCAGATAAATCTAATATAATCCAAACAAATCAATGAAGTGGAAATTTATAGATATTTCACTTTGCTAATTAAATAATTTGAATATCAAATTAATCCAATTATCAATGTTGCAATAAAGAAAAACTCAAAAGGTTTTAACTTGTATTGGCAGTAAAAATCATGTTTATCATAAATGTAAATATAAATGTATTAATCTACATAATAAATATAAATAAATGAAATATAACATGACACATACATAACATTATTTTGGCAAAATGTCCCGCCAAGCCTTAGGCCGCCAAAAAAAATGTAAAAGAAAAGTCGACAAATATATAATCTTTTCTCCTTTCTTAAAAAAAATATATATATTATTCCTTCCAAAATGTATATAATATGGAAAATGGAAAGAAAAAAGCGAAACCACTCATGAGTAGTTAATACCCTTTTTGGGTGAACATTTTCCGAAAAGTTTTTCGGAAAATGTGCACCCAAAAAGGGTATTAACTACTATCTACTGGACTAACGAAAATAAACAATTGTTATTCACTACAGTTGAGACGGGTAAAACGGGCTAGATTCTTAGTTCACTCACATTTTTTACGTTGCTTGCGGTTTAAGCATCTCATAAGTAAAACAAAAATCTTATAGGTTTTACTCTTTTTCCAACGCTCAAGACTCTTGTTTAACCTGTTTAAGACACTGCTTATAAACTCTATCATTTTTATATAAGAAAGAAAAATAATAATCCAGTAATAAAAAATGTTTAGAGGAACACAGTTCTGTGATAGGTATGAGTATTGTAACTTTTTACTGGTTACTCCTATAGTGTCTCCACCAAATGGTCAACAACAAACAAAAACGGACTATAAATTTAGTATAAATGATAAGGCTTCGTTTTATGACTGGTATAATGGGTATTTTTTACTCAAGTTTAAAGTAAATAAACTAGCTGACGGAAAAGCACCGGACAACAACACAGTATCTGTTATTTCAGATGTAACAAATTTTCTTAGTCAAATGACAGTCCTCCAAAACGGAAAAACAGTTTACGACTGTAATAATTTATCTCTAGCAAATCACGTCAAATCATTGCTTACGCTTTCAGATGGTTATGTTAACAGCTTAGGCAAAAACAGCTTTATTTACCCGGATAACAAAGCGTTCACTGCTGATAATATAGGATTTGCTGCGAGAACAGCTTTACCTAACGCACAAGCAGAAGTAACAGCAGAAATACCACTAAATAGATTTT
>MJUU01003414.1:0-17272 GCA_002080025.1 Modiolus philippinarum | reverse complement strand
TAAATTTTGTAATTCCGTTGATTCGTGTTCAGGTCATTTCTTTCCTGAAGCGGCACAGTCAACCATGTTTCCATGTTAGCAAAGTGTAGGGAAATAGGGAATTATGGGAACCAGGGTTACGTTTGACTCGTGGTTAAGCTATTTAACCACCGGTTACATAACCACGGGTTTAAATATGGTTGAGCAACGGGTATTTAACCCTGAGTTTTGTAACCATGGGTTAAAAATTTAACCAACCGTTAAATTTAAACCTTGGGTTCTTTAAACCGTGAGTTGAACAACCGGGTCCAGAAGGTTACATATACTGGCCATCACCGTACGAAAATAATAGTAAATACCAGTAATTAAGATTATTTGTCATTTTCTAAATATTTTCCAAACTAACCTTTCTTGTATAATAGCAGCTATTTCCTTACAGAACTCACTGCCTTGTTTTATATACTTCCTCAGTTCCTCAAATCCATTTAGGCCCTGTAAAGAGAAAGACATATCAATCAGTTATATACAAATGGTATTAATTCAAATAGGAAGTAGTAACATCAAAATGAGCAATTTTGGCTCCCTGAACCTCTTAAATCTGTAAAATCAAAATTCAAAGTATCAGGTACACAACTACACCAAGTGAACAACAGATCCTGAAAGTTTGGTTGGAATCGGACTAGTAGTTTTGAAGGAGTTACGAATTCAAAAACCAACAGACGACACAGGACAACGACGACGACACAAGACGATGGATAGTAATCCCTATGTGTCGACTCTGCTTACAGCAGGCCACACAAAAATGTATTCCTTACCAAGGCAATTGACAGCTTTATTCATCATTGCCACAGTGATGAGTCTTGTTTGACCCTACAAACACCAACAGAAAGTTCATTTTTTAATTTATATTTCTGCCTTTCTGCTCAAGCACACTTTCTTGGTCCATACAATACCATAGATGGAAAAAAAAAGATTGTGTGCAGCAATTTTTTTCAATCTACATGTCTGATAATGATTTTACGAATGTAAGCCGAATATTTTGCATATAGTTTCTAGTGGGATATAAGCACACCAGTACAAAAACTGGTTAACTGGTGTTGTGTATAAACCAGATATGATTTGAAATTTTTGCCAATTCCATATTTTCTTCAACAAGAATATATGTCTACCGGACACAATGCCCCACCTCACAACCATTTTGAGCAATGCTAAATTTCGTGATCAGTAAAGCATGAAGTTGGTTGCATGAATATATTTTTATTATGAATGCTGTTTAATTATACCCTTATGGGTATTTACTTTAATGGGTGTTTAATGAAAATAGCAAACATCCTTCACAGAAAAGAAACTTAAACCAATGAATAAACCTCAAACCATCCCCTAAATTTCCGCAATCAGTGAAGCATGAAGTTAGTGGGGTGGGTAAATTATTTTTATGATTTCTGTTTAATCATACCCTAATGTGTATTTATATAAAGTCTCGATCATGATAACAGCATACATTTTTCATAGAAAAAAAACTTCAACCTAAGGGTAAACCTCATACTACCCGCCCCTTTTTTCCATGGTCGGTGAAGCATGAAGTTGGTAGCTTGGATAAATTTTTGTTATGATTTTTGTTTAATTATACCCTAATGTGTATTAGTGTAAAGTCTTATGATAATAATGTACATCCTTCAAGGAAAAAAAAAACTTCAACCTAAGGGTAAACTTCATAATACCCCCTTTTTCCATGATCAGTGAAGCATGAAGTTGGTACCTTGTATAAATTTTTGTTTTGATTTTTGTTTAATATACTCTAATGTGTATTTATACAAAGCTTTATGATATTAGCATAAATCTTTCACAGAAAAAAAAAACTTCAAACCTGACTTGGGACAGACGGATGGACAAACAGATGGACGGACACACCCAAACACTATATGTCCCCCTACTATCGTAGGCCAGGCATAAAAATTCATATTTTCATACATTACCATAAAAATTCATATTTTCATAAATTACAAATATAAAATGTAATATAACTATAAAATGTTCATTCAATTCAAATTATCCTGCAACCTGAATTTATTGCATTTTTTTTTAATCCCTTGTTTTGTTTGTAACATGTATCAAACATGTAAAAATCCATGCATGCCATAAAGTAGTTCTGTTAGAGGCATGTTTTATAATGTCTCTATTTAAAGTAGTAGACCTAGGTTAAGGGAGATAACTCTTTAAATCAGTAAGGCGTTTGAAACAGTCAGTTTTATTGATGCTTTTTAAACACGTATGTGAAAAAGAATAAAAATCATCTTTGTTACTTCAAAGCTTATATAAAAATCATCTTTGTTACTTCAAAGCTTAGAATATATTTTCAAAAATGATCTAAACAAACATACAAATGATTTTTAAGAGTTATGACCCTTTACCTAGATCTACCTCCTTAAATCAGGCCATTAATGGAAAGTTGACATAAACAATAAAAGGATAGGGAGTTAATGCATATGAGACAAATATATAGTAAAACCAAGCAATGGCTCAATAATGCTTCTATTGTTGTTTTTCGTCTTGAAGTCCCCATTAGAATTCCACAATGAGCTTTGCTCATACCTTAAGTTCAAGACAGTCCTAGCACGAGTTTGCACAGAATTCATTGCTAGGTGCCAAGCAAAGCTACATAAATGCTGTTTTACTGAAAAATGCGGGATAATCGACAAACATAAAATTTACTGGCAAAGTGTTCTTACAACTACTGTCATCCTTTGCCCAACGACTAATAGGGGATAATCACAACATATAAACAACTAAAGCAGTATCGACCAAGTGCGAATCGATGGGATCATTATCATAGTCTAAACAATAGATGAGATTCCGATAAAGGAATTATTACTGTCATAAAATCAATAATGTTTATGACAGCAATAATGACTTTTTCAACAAAAGCATATGTTGTTTTGACTATCATAATGATCTCATCGATTCGCACTTGGTCGATAGTGTAAAGGGCACTCATCGAGTCAATTGGCATGCATTACTGTTCCCCAATATAAAATTTTCTTAAACATGCTAAGAAAATTATACCAACACGACAAATAAAACATTCTGACATTGAAGGTTACCTTAGGTTCAGGTAAGTATGAGGATTTATAGTCTACTGATATCCTCTCTTGTATCCACAATACAGCCTGACTCATTTTTCACCAAATACAATGTTGCAATAACACAGTCTATGAAACATGTGAAAAACAATTCCACTTCTGACTTCAATTGTTTTCAAATTGAATTGCCGAATAACTCCTATAAATTTCCCATCATTGACCCGATATATGAACTTGCCAAATTGAGATGTCAAATCATTGTTGCTGCGTTTGTAACTAATTATAGTAAACTTTCTTTGTTTTTATGTCAAGAAGGAAGTTTTAAAAATACAAATCACTAATTGCCTTAAAATTGAGAAAAACAGGACATTTTTTCATTCATTACTTAAGTACATAGTAGGTTAAATGTAGGTCAACGAAGGTGTTCCCCTGTCAGTTTAGATCTACATGTAACACTGACTCAGAACATTCTATTAATTTTAAACTCATTTCACATTTCTATGAAAAGATCAGACCACAATTCTAAAACACAACATGTACACCAGCTCAAGAAAACTATGTTGTCATGTTGTATCTGCAGTTTTCTGTACATTTTTAGGTAACTTAAAAATGTATTAGTATATCCTCATGCCCTCCCAGCCCCCTGCCCCTCCAAAATTGACATACCCAGGATTTGCTTACCCTACCTAAGATTTATATTTAATAGCTGCATATTACTTTTTATTTATTCAAAGAAATAGTTGTAATCAAAAACAGAAAACATGGGGCAATTTTTCAGGATAAACATAAGTAGTAAGTCAATATGAAAGGTTTAATAAGGTAATCATAAGTTGGTTTTCATGAGAACAGCTGATGGTTTACATGAGAACAGCTGATGGTTAACGTGAGAATGGCTGATGGTTTTGTTGAGATCTAGAAACGCTGATGGTTTTGGTGAGAATGGCTGACGGTTTTGGTCAGAATGGCTGATGGTTTTCGTGAGAATGGCTGATGGTTTTCGTGAGAATGGCTGATGGTTTTTGTGAGAATTGCTAATGGTTTTCATGAGAATGGCTGACAGTTTTGGTGAGAATGGCTGATGGTTTTTGTGAAAATGGCTGATGGTTTTGGTGAGAATGGCTGATGGTTTTGATGAGAATGGCTGATGGTTTTGGTGAGAATGGCTGATGGTTTTTGTGAGAATGGCTGATGGTTTTTGTGAGAATGGCTGATGGTTTCCATGACAATGGCTGATGGTTTGTAAGAATGGCTGATGGTTTTCATGACAATGGCTGACGGTTCTCATGAGAATGGCTGATGGTTTTCATGAGAATAGCTGATGGTTTTCGTGAGAATGGCTGATGGTTTTCATGAGAATGGCTGATGGTTTTTATTAGAATGGCTGATGGTTTTCGTGAGAATGGCTGATGGTTTTCATAAGAATGGCTGATGGTTTTCGTGAGAATGGCTGATGGTTTTCGTGAGAATGGCTGACGGTTTTCGTGAGAATGGCTGATGGTTTTCATGAGAATGGCTGATGGTTTTCATGAGAAAAGCTAATGGTTTCCGTGGGATTGTTTTGGTGTGAATGGCTGATGGTTTTCGTGAGAATGGCTGATGGTTTTCATACAGTTTTTTTCTATTTCCTGTTAAATGTACAAGGCTTTGATTTTTGTCATAATCTGATCTTCACTTAAAAACTCATCCTCCAAACAACTTATAACCTATATTGTGAGTATCTAAAATTTGACGCACTTGTGAAATTATAGGATCTGAGCCAAGCCTATCACAAGTACATGCAAGTCATCTAAGTACATGTATTGTGGGTAATAATTAATTCATTGTACTTTCACAGGAAAAACATTTAGTCCTCCTTACTCTCGAGCAGCACTACCTGTTAAATATTTTATATAGCTTTATCAGAATTTGACGCTAACTGTATATATACATTTTTGTATCCTTTAACCCAAGGACAGTAAATTTCTCAAAAGAGTACTAAATTTTGTAATATTGGTAGTCATTTTGTCTGGCAGATAAACTGGTAGTTCATTGGACTAGCAGATAAATTGGTAATCCTTTGGACTAGCAGATAAATTTGTAGTCCTTTGGACTAGCAAATAAACTGGTAGTCCATTGGACTGGCAGATAAACTTGTACTCCATTGCACTTGCAGATAAATTGATAGTCCCTTGGACTAGCAGATAAACTGGTAGTCCTTTGGACTAGTAGATAAATTGGTAGTCCTTTGGACTAGCAGATAAATTGGTAGTCTATTGAAATTACAGATAGGTACTAGTAGTTCCTTTAGACTAGCAGATAAATTGGTAGTCCTTTGGACTAGCAGAAAAATTGGTAGTCCTTTGAACTAGTAGAAACAGTGCTAGTCCTTTGGGCTAGCCTATAAATTGGTAGTCCTTTGGACAAGCAAAAACTGGAAAATAATCCCTGTTTGGGTCAAATGAAAGTCTTAATTACCTTCTTGGTATGCACCATTATAGAGTAAGAGCAGAGACGAGTCTGCTCTAACTCTTAAAATGTGTTTGACTGAGCAAGCATATTCCTTTTGACTTTGACTACATAACCCAGCTCAGCATGTTAGCAGAATGAAAAGCCATCTTAAACTTGTGTCACTTTGTGGTAATGACTTTTTTCTGAACATGATAAATTACTTATGTTGCTTCATTCATCCATAAATATGTTCCTACCATTATCAGTGATCAGCACATCAGATCCTGCCCCTCAAAAAGTACCAAAGTATTCAGAAAATGGGGCTTTCAAATTATTACTGGTCAATTATTGTCAAAAATCTGTATGATTTTTCAAAAATTTCAATAAGAGTAGGGTTCCAATCCTTGGAATCCTTCCTTAAATGATAACACAACACAGCAGAATTGAAGTTCCTCTATTCTTATCAAATAAATAGCAGAGCAAAAGAAGATCATTGGAAGTTGGAAGATAAAATAATAACCCTACAAAAAGCTGCAACATTATGAAATCAAACAATATTAAGACTATTAATGATCAATATAGGAGGTAAAATATAAATTCATTCCATACCTGATCAGCCATCATATACAGGTGTATACAGGAAGTTTATTCAAGGAAGATTTTTATAACCATGAATTTCACTTTAAAAGTTTAATTGTTCAGTAAAGAGGTTAAGTCAACAGATAAGGGTGCAATATTTCATCCTGTTATATATATAGTATAGCTGCAAAGGTTGTGTATATTGTAAGAACTAAAAGAAACTCCCCCTTTCAAGATTTATTTACTATAATGATGTGTCAGGGTTCAACAGTCATATGGAATAGCAAATGGTACTTTTATAGATGAAATGAAATATATAATTATGACATGAATTAATATGCACAATTAATGTCAGGGTTCGACAGTCAAAGGAATACATGTAGTAATCTTTTTTTGATTATATTATACATCAACCATGTAAACAGTCAGCAGTAATGGCCAGACAGAGATTTAGGTGGTGGCATGAGGAGTGTATGCCTACCCCTCCTTTAAAATGGAAAAACATTAGCTTTTATGGTAAAATTGGGGTTTGGTAAAAAAAAATCTTTAAAAAAATTGCTATTTCTTTCTATTGTGTCCCTCTCTAACATCAAATCCTGGATCTGCCCCTGATGGCAAACACATCTTTTTTTAAAAATCATAGTTTTCAATTCCTGTTTAAAGGTGGTTAAAACGACCACCTTTATTTTCAAACCTGAGGCAGGTGGTTATTTTATAATTTCAATTGATATAGAGTGCATTTCTTTCTGTCCTAGACAATGTCAACGACTACGCGCGTAGTTGTTTAATCCATTTCTTTCTGCCATTTTAGAGTCAACGTTGACATCGTTGAGGTAAACGGTGTAAATGCAAAATAGTCGCGTAGTCGTTGAATGTTTTGATTTTAGATTGTAAACGACACATTTATTTCTGCATCTGTCCTTTAATTTACTATTTTCAAAGGAAACAAGTGATCACCTAGTATGTGTACAATTATTTTTATCTCTTAACTACAGCTCTTAGAAGTTATTAAACGATGCATTTCATTCTACCAGTTTAACGCTCATCGTTGACAAAATTATTGGCAGAAAGAAATGCACTCATAATAAGCCAAAGCCTTGTGTTTGTGGAAAACAAACCACCTTTTGGATGTTGTTGAAAATGGAAAACACTGTTTTTTCACACATATTAATAATTTAATGAATGTCATTGATACATACCAATGGTTTATTACTGAGATCTAAGTTTGACCAATTATTCAAAATTTCAAATTTCTATCAAGAGAATGTGAACAAATCATATTGCAATCACAGAAATTTACCTACCATCCCCCCTTTTGTAAAAAAAACAAATGGTGTTAATCCTATCCCCCCTTTTTTCAGTAAAACATAAACAGGTGTCAATGAATTATATTATATAAGGTAATTGTATTTACCTGTGTAATATCATTCAGTCCGTATGGAGATTTCATCCCTTTTATCCACTTATTAACTGACTCTGGGAAAAAGCTCCGTTGTCGCGTGAGAGTACCTTTTCGAGGGGGATTACAGAGCTGGCAATGTTTACAATAGGGATGGGTATAACTCATAGTTTTTCAAGTAACACTACCTCTCGAATAAATGGAATCATCCATAGAATTTAAAAATAAAATTTTCTCCTTAATTAAACACATGCATTATGAATCAGTTTCCATCACAAAAACACAAATTGAACAGAAACAGATGAAATATTCCATTTGTTACATCATTTTGGTTTTTTCTCATCATTTAGCCAAGGAAAAAACTGTATGTCATATTTTTGCTATCTCATTTACAATCTATTGAATTTGATAGCACAGAATCAGTCTATCCTATATAAATTTAGTAATACTTTGAAATCAATATGTAGGTAGCAAAATAATACAATTTCTGTGAATTCTCCTAAAAGATTCTAGACAAATGTCATTCCGAAATAATCCTTTCACGACACAATATTTGCTATCAATTTATTACATTCCCTTTTACCGATTCTAAATCTATATCCATTCCATGCCAATAATTACAGAATTTGCTGAATTTTTCTAACATCACATATTTCCATTTCTGATAATTTTCTATGGGATAAAAAATCTTTCAGACATTATTGGATATACTAGACAAGATCAACCTGGAAATATTTACATTAGATTCCAAACCAAGAGAAACACCACCATATTAATGGCATTATTGTCAATAATAATTCTGTAACATTTATTATGTCCCCAGATTACCGTTACACTTAGTCATAAAAATAGCATTCCACCGGTCATCTCGAATCAATTATAGAAAATTATGAATCTATTCCCATAACATGTAAAAAAAATATATAGATGTCAATCATGGTATTGTCCTAAGGACGTACATAAAAATTACACGAAAATGGTCAAGACGTGTTACATTATCAGAAATAAACATCGAAAACAATATTATGTAAATTTCATTCCCAACAGGTAGATATGATGGTTTATAGATCAGAGAAAAAAGTGCAACAATACTAATCAAGTTAATTGGCAAAGATTGTAATGAGGTCTAATAAGGGGAAATAACTCAGAAAATTGTCACATGAAATATGTTATTTTTTACAAAAACAATAATACAATACATTTCACAGGAAACTGACAAATTCAGTGAATAATAATGCAAGCAGTGCAGTTTTCAACCCTTTTTACAAATGAGATTGTTTTTTTTCCAAAGCAATGGTTATGAGCCCCAGGAGATAGGCATAAGATATGCCAAAATTAATTATTATTAGCCTTCATTAAGAATTGCTGTTCATATATTTACTTGAGCTAATATATTAAATACAGCATGGTATTTTATAAAAACTTCTTGAAAGATGTAATGAAAAGCATATGCCTAATAACTGAAAAAATGAAAATAAAGACGAGATATTGACAGTTGAATATAGAAGAAACACATCAGTTTCAAAGTAAGGAAAACAGAAGTAACATTTAGGAAAGATTGTTGAAGTCTCCATTACCATGTGGAAAGATATTTTTTGAAAAACTAATTGATTAACTGATTAAATGATTAATATGTAATGCCACTTCAAGCTTTATGCTTTGCACATGATGCAGTCGGTTGGAGCAGGTGCTGATTAAGGGGGGGGGGTATCTTAGTTTGGGCCAATATTTGCCAACAATTTCTGTCCCATTTTTTTTGGTGCCTCCTTTTTCTTTGAATCCAGGATCAGCCCCTGTTAAAGAAATTGGAATACCTAGAAGGAACTGTGCACATAAGCAGGAAATTGACAACATCAACATGTACACCCTAAACAGTGGTGGATCCAGGGGGCCCACGGTTAGCCGGGGTCCACCCTTTTTGGTTGGAAAATATTTAAAATTCCTAGGGGTTTTTCAGAAAATTGGATTCAACCCCCTCCCCCCACTTTTTGAACAATTTTGGGTCTTCCCACCCCAAACCCACACTTTTCGAACAATTATGGGTCTCCCCCCTTTAAAAGAAAGTCTGGATCCCCCACTCACAATTATTCAACAATGAAAGAAAATCATGAAAAGAAAAGACTATTTAAAATTCAATGATGGCGATGAAACACATTTCCTTTTTATCTTATTATTTCTCAAAAAGCAGTTAATCATTCTGGATAAAGGATATTTATCTTTAGAAACTTGTTTGATATAGATAACAAATACAGTGTTCTTCATTTTCAAGCCTAAGATTATTCATAAATTCACATAAAATTTAAAATGATGTAATAAACATGAACATATAAATTATCTAATATGTGGAACATGAAAACATGTCCTTTTGTAAAATGACAAGATAAAATTTGGTAGATACAATTTAGCACAAAAAAAAATCAATTCTTTTATCATGCATTGTATCACTGTAGATTTTAAAGTGCAAACTTTCAGTTTCCAAGGGTTTTATTATTGTTACTGTAGAATAAAGGGTTCAATTGAAATATAAGGTAAAACCTATATAAATATAACCAAGACTTAACAAGAAACCCGTCTGTACTGAATCTGGTATCTTCGCTAGTCATATGGTTGAAAGTGAAGGGGGATAGTAACCTTTGAAAAGGGACGATGTGACAGATTCAGAAACATGTACAAACTAAATCAAAGTCTGACTAAACTAGAAACCAGTCTAAAGGTAACCTGACTACACAAGAACCCAGCGTAAACTAGCATAAACTGAACACATTCATAACAAAAAAAAACTAGTCTATATATATATATACACTGAATCCACACAAAATCAGGACCCTGTCCAAACTGACTTTGGACTAATTCATAAACCTATTTTTAACTGAACCCACTCAAAATCAAAAACCTTTCTAAACTGCACTCACACAAAAAAGGAACCTGTCTAATCTGAACCTACTCAAATCCAGAAACCTGTTTGTCTTAACTGAACTCCTCTCTTACCTGACCCAGACTAATTCAAAAGCATGTTTAAACTGAGCCCTACTAAACAAAATCCTGTGGGACAAAATCCTGTTTAATTTTAACTAAGATTAAACCAGAAACTAGATTAAACTGATGCTGAATAATCTGTAAACCTGTCAAACTAGAACTAACAAGAAATCTGTCTAAAGCAAACCCTGACCAAACCAGACACATGTATATGTTTAAGCTAAACATACTGTTAGGTACCATACTTTGTTTTGCAAACAATTGTCAAAACAGAACCTTCAATCCTAAATGGATTTGCTTTAGAAAGAGTTGACTGTTCTTTTCCTGAGAATTAGTAATAGTGTTAACTTCTGTCAAAGACATAAGTTTAAATATTCTCACATTCTTTTGTAGGACAAAGGAAAATATTTGAACTTCAATATGCATATTATCTTAATCAACACATCTACAATTTACTAAAATTAACATGTACAATGTTGCCAGCAATACTAAGTGACAAACTGCCACAATATATGTGGCATGCCAAAGATACGTATACATACATAGATAAAAGTAGTCCATAAAATAAATTGAAGATCTTACCCAGTGTACCATTTCATCCATTTTTACTTAGCAGATTTAAATTGTCAGTCCTGTTTTGCTCAAAATGTCTTTTAAATTTTAAATAAATCAGTTAAATTGAGAATTTCAAATTTCACAATTGCCAGGATCACAAATTCTCTCAAGAGTTATCCTGGAATATGCTGAGCACAAAAACAAGACACTGTTTATCCCATATCTTGTTTTTTTCATTTCTATTGACCATCAAATGAACTCCCACATAATTATCTTATATAAGTAATGATTGATAGTGTATTGACAAGCATACATGTACATAAATTTTGTCTCTGTGTATTTACCATATTTACAGTTTTCTATTTTATGATTAATTATTACTAGTAGTAAACAAAGATTTGGGCGCATTATTGTTTTTGGTCTTTATCTTTGTCTGCAAATAAACCCCCGGACTGCAAACAATATGTGTTTTGTGAAACACTTATGCCCCAAAGTAGCAGTTAACAAGAAACCTTTAGCAAGAACAGTAAATTTTGTAATTCTGAGAAATTAACAGTATGTATCTATAAATTCCTGTATCAACTAAGCATAGAAAGCCACAGTCTGCTAAGCTCACCTGGTTGCGCAGCTTGTCACATTTAGTCATGTCAGTAAACAGGAATGGACTATAATCATTCTTTTAAATGGATTCGTTCATGCATACAATGTAGGTCACAGTCAACATCCGAAGCATGCACTGTTGTTGTCTCCGCAAAATGCATCATACATACCAATATGGTTGATGTGGGACTTGTCAGTAAGCGGGAATGGACTTGAACCATTCTACATGTTTTATCTAACCAAGTCGCTCATGCGTAAAATATAGGTCACAGTCAGCATCCAAAGCATGCATTGCTATTGTTATCCCCAAATGCACCATACATACTCTAGAACTATGTGTACCACTGAACCCAAAATTATACTTGGTCTGTGTTTTGTGGTAAACAATTTACATACCAAGTTTGAAGACAGTATGTTATATCATTCCCAAGTTATGAGTACAAAACCCTAAAATTTGCAAAATTTCAAAGTTTCAAGGGGCATAACTCCAGAACCCCTTGAACCTCTGCACCCAAAAATCAGCATAGACCTGAGTTTTGTGGTAAACAACTTACATACCAAGTTTGAAAACCTTGTGTTATTTCGTTCACAAGTTGTCAGTCAGAAACCCTAATATTTGCAAAATTTCAAATTTCCAAGGGCCATAACTCCAGAACCTCTTAGACCTCTTAACCCAAAATCAAACTTGACCTGAGTATTGTTGTAAACAACTTACATACCAAGTTTGAAGACATTGTGTTATTTCATTCACAAGTTATCAGTTGGAAACCCTAAAATTCACTAAATTTCAAAGTTTCAAGGGACATAACTCCAGAACCTCGTAGACCTCTGAACCCAAAATCGAGTTTTGTGGTAAACAAGTTACATACCAAGTTTGAAGACCTTTTGTTATTTCGTTCACAAGTTATCAGTTGAAAACCTTCAGGGGACGGACGGGCGGATGGACAACTGGACAGACAGACAGACGGACGGACACACGACTGAGGGTATCATATAATACCTCGCCACTTCCTGTGGAGGGGTATAAAAATTGTTGACGAACAAGGTGAAAAACTATGGGACGCCATCATCTTGATGCTGGGCTCATATAAAAATTGACAAGATAATCTAACAAATTCCTATTGTAACTAACTTGATTGACAAGCTTGTGTACTACTGGAAGTTAAATCCAAAATATTAATATCTGGGCAATTTACACAAAATTCAATCGATAGATATTTATATGTTACAAATGAAGTTTCACTTTAAACTCTGGCTTAAAAATTATATTTATACAGTCCATGCAATAAATCACAATATATTTACATACTGACTGCCTTTGGTTATTTCGTGACAAGAATAATAGTATAAACCTAATTTATCAATGATGTGCATGTACAGTTACTATGTAAAACTCTAAACTTAACCCTAAATGAACTGACACTGCTTTTAGCTGAAAGCCTTAAACCAAACATATTTCAACATCCCATTGCATCAATATCTATCTGAACAGGTGTAAGCCAATCCAAAGGTTCAGTTTAGTAAGATTTCAATGTAGAATTTAATCCGTGATGTGCATGTACAATTAAAACTTTCTACATTTAACCCTAACTAAGCTGGAATGCTGCTATAAGACCAAACATCATATTTGAACATCCCATTGTATCAATATCTATCTGAACAGGTGTAAACCAATCCAAAGGTTCAGTTTAGTGAGATTTCACTGTAGAATAGAATGGTTACATTTAATCTGTGATATGCATGTACAGTTAAAACTATCTACATTTAACCCTAACTAAGCTGGAATGCTGCTAAGACCAAACATATTTGAACATCACATTGTATCAATATCAATCTGAACCGGTGTTAACCAATCCAAAGGTTCAGTTTAGACAGTTTTCAGTGTCTTGACTGTAGAATAGAATAGTAACCATGAATCATTTTCCCAACATGATATCCAGATCTTTAAAGGACATTAATAGTAGATTCAGAGAGGACTGAGCTGGGGTTTGGAACTTCTATTTTGTTACAAAATATATTTTCATATGTGCCAATTAACTAAATACCGAAGTTACTGTGAATTTATTTTCTGCAGATGCGCATTTCGACAACTTATGTCTCTTCAGTGCAGATAAAATCTAAACGTTTGGAAGACCGCAAAAATCAAAGATGTTAAACTGATAGAGAACAAATACCCAATATGATCTAAATGTAAAGCCAAAATTAGCTAAGGACAGAGCTTTGCATGAGGGAGATACTCCTTAGTTTTCAACAAAATTTACAAAAATTTAGATATTGTAAGGTTCGAAATATAATCGGCTTTCGGGTCAGCACCCAAGTACTGCCAAATTATGCCAAAAAAAAAACCCAAACATTTGTGTTTAAGCTGGACTGGATTTACAAATGTAACAGGTGCAAGTCAAGTGTACATTTCAAATTTCATAATTTTACCCATAAATATTGAAATAATTGAATACTTTTTTGAATGTGCAACTCAACCAAATTTTGCCTGGATGCCGACATACTATCAAAATTGCATGCATATGCAAGGTTACCTGAACCAAAAATGTAGTTACTGAGCTATGAACTTGGATGTATACATTTATGTAGGTCATTCATGCGTAAAATGTAGGTTTAAGTGACCTAATTTTGTCTGAATGCTGAGCTATCATCACAGATGCACGCACATGCACATGCAAGATGATCCTACCACATACAGTACCTGAGATCTGATCCCTGACATGAACTTGAATGTAAGTCACTAAAGAGGAAAATGTACATTTGTTTTTTTTAGGTCAAAGTGACCAAATTTTGCCTGGATGCTGACCTACCATCAGAGATGCATGCATGTGCAAGGTTAGATGATCATACCATGTACAGTGACCGAAATATCAACTCGGATGTAAACTCAAATGCAAGTCAGTAAAGCGGAAAATATAGGCGAAAGTGACCTAATTTTGCCAGGATGCTGACCTACCATTAGGCCAAAAAAAAATATATTCTTGTTTCCTGCTTCCCGACCGACCCTGTTTTTTTGTTGCCGACCCTAAAAATATCTGCTGTTCGTGAAAAAGTTGAGAGCAGAAACAGACATTTTTATTGACAGTTTGGTGAAAAATATTACAGTCAAGCTTCAAAACGTAACACCGCTTATTCACTTTGTTTAATATTGCCATAATTACATTAAAATTAGCCCTAATTGATCAAACACATTGAAACATAAATAAAAATGGCGCCCCTTTCCGGAAATTGAAACAAATAACGGACCGGATCGGAAAGGATACGTTATTTCCAACAAAACGCGAAAAAAACATTTGGTAAAATAAAATAAAATGCCGACCGACCGACCCTATTTTTCAAAGTGTGGTAGCAGGAAACAGACATATATTTTTTTTTGGTCTTAGAGATGCATGCATGTGCAAGGTTAGATGATCCTACCATGTACAGTGACCGAGATCTGAACTCGGACGTAAACTTGAATGTTAGTCAGTCAAGCAGAAAATGTAGGTCAAGGTGACCTAATTTTGCCTGGATGCTGACCTACCATCAGAGATGCATGCACATGCACAGTTAGATGATCATACTATGTATAGTTACCGAGATATGAACGTGGATGTAAATTTAAATGAAAGCCACTCAAGCTGAAAATATAGGTCAGAGAGACCTAATTTTCTTTGAGGCCGTGAGATAGCCCAAGATGCACCTGCATGCAAAGTCTGATGACCCTACCCTCCATAGTTACCAAGATATATACTCAAATGCAGATGCGGGCGAGGACGCTGGGGGTACTCCAATAGTCCCCCTCAACTTCGTTGAGGCGAACTAAAAATAATTCAGAGGGTAAACAGTATGAATATTTTGCTTGTTCTTCTTTTAAATGAATTACCGAACCGCACATTTTTCAAGATGGCGGCCTTTGGTGGGCCATCCTTAGTTATGGCTTTTAGATTACCGATTTTACTGCAGATGTTATCCAATCAGATTCACTGTTACAAAAATATTGCATTAGACTAAAAGTTCTTCATGTACTTGTAGATAGCCAAATCAATTATACAATAACAAGGTTACAACTACATGCAATAGACATATCCTACTTGTAATTCTCTGTATCTAATTAAAATTATTGATCATGAACTTGGAATGACTACTCATCTTGTCAATAATTCATAACAATTTGCCTTATTTTTACACCAAATAACTTATTACATACATGTACACTAAATGCATATGGGACAAAAAAGTCAATCACAGACATACATGAAAAACCATTCTGTGAATAATGTCATTGGATTATATTTTTCAGTTTTTATTTCCGCAATGAATTAACTTGTTATTGTGACTTGCATAGATCTGTCTGTTAAAGGAAAACTAATTGAATAATTAAAGTATCACTTTCATATTGCGTAACAGTGTAAATTGTGTACAGAATAATTTCTTGTCATTTATTGAAATTATAAATGCATGTAAGGCCACACAAAGTTAATAGATTCTCATTCAGGAAAGTTAAAAATAATGGAGCAGCAGAAGACTTTATATAAATTTTATTTTTAATTCTGTTCTACCTTAAATTAGATTTTGACCAAAAAAAGCGATGTATTCATGATCATTTAATTGGAAATTGTAACATTTGTGTAAAATGATGAATTTTTGGTTTTGGAGACGGCGTTCCTGAGGAATCTAAAAGAAAGTAAAAATGAAATCATTGTTTTGAAAAATAAAAAAATGAAAAAAGGTCAATCAGAGATTTCAATCCCCCGCTCACCTTTTTTGGACCCATACTAAAGTTTGGTTTTGAAAATGTATATATAGAAATCATCAATATAAATTTAATTTAAAATTAAAGACTAATATACAATAGAATTGTTGGAAAATTCAAAAGGACCATCATTGTTTAGATAAGCTAACAATAGCAAGTCTCCAAAATTTTCTTACAATCTATGTTGGTCTGTTAGTATTGCTCTTGAACAACTTTATAACATCTATAGGTAAATGAAATTGCTAAATTGGTTATACAATAGGAACAAGTAGACCGTTAAGGTCATATAGACAAGGGACAATAAGCCTAATTCAACAGTCTTGTGAAGGAATGTGAGCAGTGCTATTCTACCCGACAACAACTGCTCCAACTGCACATAATGCGATCGCAAGAGATTTTTGATAAGCCTTGCATCATTCACCACTCTTTGCTTATAGCATAAATCAAGAAAAAAATCCATGCAAGAAAGACCTGAACTATGCATCAATAATATCAAAATGAATATTTAAACAATTACAGTTTGGTATAAATTCGAGTTTAATCATTACAAACATAATATTATATCCGAGTAAAAACTATAAATCAAATTCGAAAAAAATCAAGGCTTATATCTCATAATTTTTACAATTTATTCATGTTTTATTTTCAAATGTTTATATACAATAACATAAAAGTTAGAATTACTTAATTTGCTTTAAAACGAATATTTATCATTATTATCAAATTATATTTCTATACATATAATTATTTTTTATCTTATTTAAACCATTTTATTTTTTACAATAATTTTATATTTAGAGGATAAAAAAATTACAACATTATAATGGCTAACTTCTGAAAATTAGCATTGTATATAAATATATATAATAACTAGAGTAATGACTGTCGGAAACAACAGTGATCCCCGCACCCCTGTTTGACACAGAAAACAGCTATAGACCC
>MJUU01003412.1:127195-145572 GCA_002080025.1 Modiolus philippinarum | reverse complement strand
GACAAAGCAGAAAAATAATAAAGATTTATTAAATCCATGAAAAAAAAACGCACAAATTCTTCCACAAGTTAACTCCGAGAAAAGTTTAATCCAGCATGGCGTGATTCTTCCGGGTTGCTATTTTTATATCCTGATTTATAAAATCACTATTCGTATTATAACTATCCATTATTATTATTTTTTCCTCTGCCTGAAATAACATGCCGTAGAAAAATTAGTTTATGTATGGAATTTATATCCCTTAATAGTAAACACAAATACAAAAATATATGTCGTTGTTTATCTAACGATGTACATTGTGAAAATGAATGGAAAACTACCAACAACTTAATCTTGACATCGTATTGATTTTTGTCGCAGTTTCACTAAATTGTATCGTTTACCTATAAAGGAGATTAAATGTTAAGAAAACGTATTTATCATTAAAAGTAATTTGTTTTAACACGTTAAGATTGAATTTTCCGATCAAAACAATGAAATATTTTCTTCTCTGGTAAGTTAAGATATAGAAAAGAATATTTATTTCTAGTAGTTAAATCAAGCGTATTTTTTGAGACCTGAAGTTCTGAAGATATAAGTTCTCTCTCCTTTTTACTAGGAAAATTATATTATACACTATGTAGAAATTACAATTTAAACGACAGTCTTTAGGTATCCGAAAATAAGACTGACTCAAATAAATTACGCTCATTTTCTTGTGCCTTCCGCCTGTAAAGTATTTTACAATAGAAGATTGATTTTGTTGTGAACAAATAAAGTCGTCAAAAATTACGATTTTTTGTTTGTCACCGGCTTCGTCCTCGCAGTCGATGTCTTCAACTTTACCATTAGATAGTTGTAATAAATCTTCCAGAGACACACCTAGTTTTTCCGCTATTTCCTCGAATCTTCGAATTAGTCCCTTATAGTAATGTTGTTCTAAGTTCTTTGCGTAAAGAATAATTTTGTCGTAATACAATAAGGGTTTAAATAAAAGGTGCATTAGCAAATTCGTTTTACTAACCCCACTTGGCCCCACGATGAGTAAGCGGAAGTAATCACGGCATATTTTTTACTCCTTGTATTGTTTTAAAATTATTCGTATTAGACTTTTCTGAAAAATATACGGGAATCGTTGTCATTTTTTATAACCCGAATATTTATTAGATAAAAAATTATGAGTGTATTTCAGGTAGTAGGGTGCATAACCGTTATGTCAAGTAATAATGTTTGACTTTTATAATAAAAAATCAGTTAAAAAAATGCTTGCATATGATTTGACCAATCTAAAAAAAATAAAAACAAAGGTGTATGATTTTACGAAATACTTGATATTCAAGGGGAAATCGTATATTTATATTGTCCTTTTAACAATATATTCGTTATAGAGAGAGTAACTGGTGACGACCTGTCAGACTTACTAGAAATATATAGGAATCAAAAGTGTAGAACCAGAGATACACATCAGTGTTATGTATAACCCGTGTCATGTACCAAGTCTTTGTTTTACTTATGAGATGCTTAAACCGCAAGCAACGTAAAAAATGTGAGTGAACTAAGAATCTAGGCCGTTTTACCCGTCTCAACTGTAGTGAATAACAATTGTTTATTTTCGTTAGTCCCGTAGATAGTAGTTGATATGGGAAAAAAGCCGCGGTTTTCAAAAAACGTTTTTTGAAAACCGCGGCTTTTTTCCCATATCAACTACTGATGTGGTCACGAACAAAATGGTAAATCACTGTTACTGAACTAGGTTCCAAATTCCAAACGATTATATGGACATTCATCTACGTTCTGATTACGATTCTGAGAGAAAGGTGGAATAGGGAAACGAAATACCAAGATGTGTCATTCGTTCCCGGACATTCGGTGTATTTGGAATCCTTCAAATAATAAACATAAGGATATTCAGTTGTAACAACACACTAATTGTGACAATACACTCCCCGTCTGATATCTACTCGAGATCACTATTCTTTTAAATAAACAACTGAAATTTATTATATTCTATTCACAATATTCCTGAGTATAATTTATATACATTTTTTACACTATCTTCCACCAGACGAATTATCTCGGTGATCGTTAACTGATCTTGAATTAACAGATGAAAGATAAATACGGTAAAACATAATACAGCGCTATCCAGGTTGAGATGTGCTGGAGTCGTCCACTTCCTATGAAGGGATTAGTTGTAGTTGTAAATGTTCTTGTAACCGGAATACCCGGAGAAGTATCTGGAAGAGTTTGTCCTTTTTCATCCAAAAGCGGATTGAGATTGACAGTTGAACTTCTTTCGCCAATAGATATCTTATGACTTATACAGTTTATATATTCTTCATAAGCTTCACGTTGTAGTGATGATATATTGAAGTCTTCTGCTTCTTGGAGTGAAGTGTTGTCGGGTTCAAGCTTTGAACTCCCGTTCAGACGTAGACGGGACGATCGTTTCAGGAATGCAATTCCACGTATTAGGGCACTTCAGGCTGTGAAGTCCAGGAATATCTCAGTCCCTATGTTAGGATTATCTGGTGTTGAGAATGTTTTATCAACAGAAATCTCTGGAGAAACATGATGTCGAGTCTCACGATCATGTAATGTTCCTAGTTCTTGCAGTTCATCTCGCCAATTTCCCCATTCTAAAGCAATATCATCCGGGACTGGTTCGTCCCAATTAACTTCTGTTGAAGTCAGTTTTCTTAGAATCAACTTCCCTTGGATGATCACTGGGCCAAGAATCCAAGTGGATCATAAATGCTGTTTATCGTAGATAATACACCTCGTCTTGTTATAGGCCGCCGTGCGCGGTCCCGGCTGAAGAATAGGCCTGCAGCATCCTCTGAGCTTGGAGTATGAGCCATCCTAACAGAGGACCCCGAGGGAACCCCGGGATATAGAAATAGGACCTAGTATCTCCGGCTTGCGGGGTGTGACCCCTCCTAAACGGAGGCTGACCCCGAGGGTCCCGGGATATAGAAATAGGACCCATTCCGTGGTTGTGCGGGATTAATAAATACACAACCCATCTTTCGGATGGGATGTAAACTCAGGTCCACGTGTTGGAAGAAATGCCACGCTTCCTGCACGTTAAAGAACCCTTGTAGCAAGCTCTTTTTGGGGTGGTCCGTAGGTGATCGGCTACAAGACTAAATTCCCCGCCCTTGACGATTTCACCCTACTTTTCCAGTGGCAGTCAGAATTTCCCGTCCCATGGCCCTTTCCATACCCCAAAGTGATTATTTATCAACAAACTTGTTCTCGTCTTGATATAGCTGAAATATTGCTGAGTAGACGTTAAACAATATTCAATCAATCAATCAATCTTGTTATAGGTTTCGTGTCCAGCGATAGCTGGAAAAGGAACATGTCTGTGTTGACATCCAATATTAGTCCAAGACTACGCTGGAGTTGGTTGTTGTTGGCTTCAAGGTCCAAAATCTTTTAAGTTTGTAGCTGAATCACTTGTTGGAAATGCAGACATAACTTCAGCACTGTTGGATGCGAACTTGTGCAAACGGAGATTTTTGTTCTTCAATGCTGCTTGTGTGTCTTTTACGACTTTGATGGCTTCTTCTGCTGTTGGGAACGAAGTTAATCCATCATCAAAATAAAAATCTTTAGTCACAAAAGTTGTAACATCTTGGCCGTATTCTGGCTCGGCGGCTTGTACTGTCTTGCGTAGCCCCAACGTTGCCACTGCTGGGGATGGACTGTTGCCGAAGACATGGACTCTCATTCGGTACTCTATCAATCCTTTGTCAATATCGTTATCTTTATACCACAGGAATATAAGGTAGTTTCTGTGATCTTCTCGCAGTGGAACATGTGTTGAACATCAGCAGTAACAGCAACCATCTCTCTCCTGAAACGTATCAGGACTCCCAGTAAGCTGTTTGATAGGTCTGGACCAGGCACCAAAACACTTTTGAGAGATACTCCGTCGAACTTTGCGGAGGAATCGAAAACACCCTTGATCTCTTCAGGTTTCTTGGGATGGTATACTCCAAACAACGGTAAATACCAACATGCTTCTTGTTTTTGCAATGGCGGAGCAACGTCCGCATGGTTGTTGTCTAATATCTTTGACATAAATTCTAAAAAATGTTCTCTTTTGAGAGCGTTCCTCCTCAGACTGTTTTCGAGGAATTCCGCTCTTTTAACAGCTTGTTGCTTGTTGTTTGGAAGTCGTTGTCTTGGTGTTCGAAATGGCAACGGAGATACCCAACTGCCTGTGGAGTCTCTTGCAAACTGGTTATCGATTTGTTTCATGAATAATTTATCTTCATACGACATTCCTGGTTTGTCGTCATCTTTTGTCTTAGCAAAGATATCATATTCTGGTACGACTACTGTTTTAGGTGCAGTATTGAAACAAGCGGGATCTGGTTCCCGTACACAAATTTTGCTTTCACATGGTCTTAGTGTCGTAGGTTGGCTAGATGGTAAGACGAATGTTTCTTCACAGATAAGTCTGTGGTGGCATTTTGATAGTCCAGACAGATTTCTCCAATGACAACCCAGCCCAGTCTTAATTTCTGGGCGAAAGGTGATCCAGGTGGTCCATATCTATAATCTAGGACGTGATGGACTTCGGGTGAGTCTCTTCCTATGAGCAGCATTATTTTCCAGCTATCCTCAGTTGGCGGGATTCTTCCAGCTATCTTTAATTTCATATATGGAAAATGTTTGGCAGAATCTGGTGACGGGATTTCGTCTCTGCTGCTTGGAATATAATCACATTCTACCAAAACTGGCAGTTCTAACTCTTCCTGTCCGTGTAAAGATCTGACTATAAATCCTTTGGCTCTCCTGCCACTGGTGGCAATACGACCTGAACAAGTGGTCAGGCTATAATTTTCTGGTTTGTCTGTAGTTGAAGAATTAAAAAACAACTCTGGTGATGCCAGGGACCTGTTACTTTGGTCATCAAGAACTGCATACATTTCAGTGGTTTTGTCGGAGTTGTCCCTATGATGTACTCTGACAGGGATGATCTTGGCACATGATTTGCATGTGTTGCTTCAACAAATTTCTGTAGAAGACGAGTTTACTGTTCTGTCAGTATTGTTGTCATCAGTTGCCTCCCCGCCGTTCTGTTGTACAGTCTCCCAGCCGTGAGGTTGTACGGGGCCAACTCAAGATGTCTGTCTAACTATTTGTAAGGCAGTGGTGTGTTGCTTGCCTCCGCAATCTCTGCAGGAAATTTTCGTCTTGCAGTCTCTGCTTCTGTGGGTTGTAGAGGCACAACACCTAAATCATACAGGTAGGTTGTTTTGTTTGAGGATCTCTCTCCGCTTCTCAATTGATTTTGTGTTGAATCTTCTACATTCGTCTAATGAATGCCTTGTATTATGTAATACGCATCTGTCTGGTGCGTCGTTCTCTACACTGGGGCAGGGTGCCCCCAATGTAATTACTTGGTTTGCTTGGAGATCTGTCGACACCAGTCTTGTAAGATGCTACCCGGGTTTTGGCCACGGGTGGTTTTCCTCCGGAATACTTTGGAGTTGTTTGCTGTTTTTGTTCATAACAGAATCCGGGATCATTTTTGATTATGCTCATCTTCTGTAAATGGAGCAAATGGTACATTACGTGACGACTTGTAGTTATAAACTCTTGTTGTCCACTTTTCTTGGATTCCATAAGATTGGCCTTATCCCAGATGAAGAATCGAAATATCCCAGAAGTGACCGGAATTTAGGATTCTGTTTGATGTGTTCTATTTCCGACAATAAATCAGACAACTCATACAGACGTGCACTGTCCTTGTTTGTTAGTTTGGGAAGTTCACCAATCTGTTCATTATTGAAGCTTACACCATTTCCGGGGATCCATACCTGGTATCTAAGCGATCCCACAGCAATCTGAGACGTTTAGTGGGGTTCTCACATGACCTCCTTATACTTTCAGTCTGTTTTGAAGACTCAACTCCGAGCCATTTTAATAGGAGGTTTAACTGTTGTGAGTCAGACACTTTGGCTTCATCAACAACTGACTTGAAGCTATTTTTTCACACAAAGTAGGATTCAGCACGGACGTTGAAATTAGTAAGACCAGATAACAGTATTTCCTTATGGAGAAGGAATCTAGTTATATCTGAAGTCTGATTCACATTCCTGTCATCGTTCAGGTTTACTACATGTGAATTTGGTATTGGTGTGTCACGTGATAAGTGCTGACGGGATTGTTCAAATGCTGGTGCATCTCTGTTTAGCTGAAATATAACAGACTGAGATTTACGAGGTGGTCCAGCGTAACCTGGAGCAGATGTTACTTCTGGTGCTCCATATACTACTGTTGGAGTTGACGTAACTTCCTGTGGTCTGGAGGACCCATATACTACTGTTGGAGTTGACGTAACTTCCGATGGTCTGGAGGCCCCATATACTACTGACGGGATATTTTGTACCTCCTCATTTGAAACATCGAAGGAGTGTTCTCCAACATATTGTTGAACCCGTTGTAGCGGGTCTGCTTCATCTTAGGCAACTGACTTCGCTGGTTTCACTATCAACTCCCGTTTGACTACTATCGTCCTCCAGGATCTAAGCCTCGGTTTCTGCCGTAACCGCTTCATTTTGTGCCTCTAACAATGTCTGGTCAGCCTTTGACTCGGCTCTCTTCAGAGCTGCTATCACTTCCATCTCAGCCTTTGTTGCCTCCATGTCAGCCTTTTGGCGAGCCATTGTTGCCTCCATGTCAGCCTTTTGGCGAGCCGTAGTTGCTTCCATTTCAGCCTTTTGACGAGCTGTAGATTCTTCTAACAGGGCTTCCTGTTTTGACAGAGTGACCTGTTTTTCTGCAAAAGCTAGACTTGCTTTCAGAGGTTCTGCCTTTGCTTTCTTTCGTCTTAACAGACTGGAAGCATCTGTACGTGTAGACGTCCCACCTTGTGAATGGTATTTGCTATTGTAGGACGATGAGCTGCTACTAGGTGCCTTTGATGTTTTCTTGGGCGTCAGAGCCTGGCTTGTTTCCTGTAGATTACTCAGGGCGACGTCTATCCTTTGTTGCCGGAATCCTGATAATGTTGCACAGGCTTCCAATTCATGTTTGCTGTCTTCGGTCCTGCTGGATTTCAGGAAGTCCTTATAGGCCCTGAGTTGTTTCTGGTACCTGGTGTTTGCTTGTGCAATGTCTTGACCCATGCTTAAATGGTCCAGTAAGTTAGCGGGAGGATCGCCTGCTTCTTGGAGCAGGGCGTCAAGCATTGTCCATAAATACTCTATGTCTTGACAATATTTGTCACATGTCTGTGAATATTGTTCTTGCCCTTTCTCTGTAAGTGTCCGGACCCTTGCGTCTGGAGCTGTTTAACTGGCGTTCTCGGGCATATCTGTTGGATTTACACTCATGATGATGAAACGTTGTTTAATCCAGTTGTAGCTCTGTCGCCTGGAACAGGAACGTTGTTACCGTAGTTGAGTGACTGTGTTGTCTTCTGTCCGGGAACAGGAAGAAACGTTGTCCTGTAATTGTGTTGCCTGCAGAAGGAACGATGCTACCGTTGCAGGTAAAAAATTTAAAATGGCATGCCTTGGTACCCAAATACAGATGCGGGGGTATTAGTCTTGCTTTGCCAACAGCTCTAGTTTTATTTTACATGCCATTTGCAAATAACAGACAAAAGAGGAAAAAAGATAACTAAACACTAGATACTATTCATTATTATTCTACAACTTTGCAAAAGCGTTTTGAATATTATATAAAATTATCTATTAAATTATATTTGGAAATGATATAAAAAGTATTTATATTTGATAAGAGAAATGAAATAAATTTTAAACACATAATATAACAAAAAATAGAGTTATCTTTCCTACTACAATCTGAAATGTCCATTTGAAAGATCTAGATACCAATGCAACGGTACTAGAACTGGTGCCGTCAACGGAGAAAGGCATTTAACTGTTACTGTACGGTCAATTTGGTATCAACTAAGCCAGTACCAAGTTTACTGTACAGTAACAGTTCAATGCTTTTCTCCATTGACGGTACCAGTCCTAGTACCAATGTCGAATTTTGTTCCCATACGGTGAGATATTCCTGCAAGAAATTTAAACCATAAAGTTTTTTTTTCTTCTTTTCGGTAATTTACATTGAAAACTGATAACAAGACATATATGCAGATAAATATGCAACAAGCAATTTTAGATAGTGTTTTCTTTTGTTCAGATTCAAACATCCGAATTTCAAAAAGAAATAATTCCAATGAAAGCCAAAACTATATTGAAAGGTTTTCTTTTTTAAATGTGAGCAATTGCTAGAGGGGAAAATTTGGTAAATTTACAATTGATCTAAATTGAGAAGAAAGCTGTTAATGTGACAGCAAACCGGGTTTTCTTTAATCTAACCTATAAGTCGATCCCCAGTAACTGATAAGTGAACAAGGGACAAATGATGTACAATTTTGGCCGATATTTGACATTAAATTGACCGCGTTAACAATTGGTATTCTGGAATGAATGATCAAAAATGAAAATTAAAGCACAATGCACATTTTTGATACTAGTATATGTAAAATTGATCTGCAAAATAGAAAAACTTTAGATTTGCCACTGCAAATGGCGTACCCTGTTTACATATTTTGTGTACATTTGTAGATGAAAATCAAGGTAATATGGACGTATAATTGATCTATCTGTAAAATAAAAACCCTGTTTCTTGAAACCGGTAAGAGATTTGCTTTGGACAAATGATTTACCCGTTTGACAGCCTCTCGCCGTCCAACGCTCGGAATTTTCGCTTACTAATAACTAGACTTTATCCATTGGAAAACCTGGTTGAAAATGGCTATTTCGTTGAAATGGACGCTTTGTTACAACAATCTCGACACATGACGAGGGACACTGCCCCTTTAATTAAGAGGTGTCGTTGCGTATTTTCTAGTATAGAGTAACAGGGGAATCCTGCCTCTTTCAGTAATATAATTACTAACCTCCAATATTCATACAACTTACTCTGAGCTCCACTCTGACTTGTATAATTTTAGTCAACTTTTCCTTTGCAGTATTTACCGTATTTAATTGTTTCTTTAATAATTTTTCTAAATTGTCATATTATCGCAGACCTATAGTTATCATTTACTTTATTGATTTGGTATGTTTTTCTTGTGTTACAAACATAGATCAGCGATTCATGAATCAAAGTGACTTCCTCAGCACTGACAAGAAGAAAAAACAGACATATCTATTAAAACAGGACAGCATGTACTAATATCTATTAAAACAGGGCAGCGTGTACAAATGCCTATTAAAACAGGACAGCATGTATAAATAGCTATTAAAACAGGACAGCATGTACAAATAGCTATTCAAACAGGGCAGCGTGTAAAATGGCTATTAAAACAGGACAACATGTACAAATAGCTATTAAAACAGGACAGCGTGTACTAATATCTATTAAAACAGGACAGCATGTATAAGACCCCCCCCCCCCTCGTATAATAGCTATAAAAACAAGAATGCGTGTACAAAAAGCAATTTAAACAGGACAGCATGTACAAATAGCTATTAAAACAGGGCAGCATGTGAAAATGGCTATTAAAACAGGACAGCGTGTACAAATGCCTATTAAAACAGGACAGCATGTACAAATAGCTATTACAAAATTGGTCAAACTGATAGTATTTTCTCTCTGACGACTGTAAGGATACAACTTGATATATTCTGATTAAGACTGCTAAGCTCGAACTAACAGATCTACGTCTTTTTTGGATTTACATCTCGAACTTGACGAAAATGGTCATCTCAATACTAAAATATACGACAGAGGGACGATAAAAAAGGACAGTAATAATCCAGCTTCTCCTGCTTACGGATTGTATTTTCACAACTGATTCGTTACGTGAGAGCTAGCACAAATTATACAGATTTTCTCATTAGACATAGTTATTTCGATGACCGCCTTATTAATCAAGGCTTAAAGAATTCCGTCTCATACGATCATTAAAAACGTTTTTAATAGATATCAGTCCCTTGTGGAAAAAAAATTGAAGTTTCGGTCCAAACTCTGATTCAAAATTCTTTCTTTACTTAATACTGGGATGATCATTTCTTTTAACTGTCTACGACCTTTCAATGGCAATTGCTGTTGAATTACTACTGGACACACTACCGCAATGGAAGGAGAGGTTTCGCTAGCCATATTCGATTTCTTTTGAAATGCCTGAACCAAGCCAGGACCATTGCGGTCGACAATTTTGCGGGTCGTTTCCACCTGATTTGTCTTCTTGTGGACTTCAGCTCTTGACCACTCTGTTTGATAATTTTGTAATTACCCCCATTTGATAACCAGTCAAGAAGAAAAGCTGACGTTTGACGTTTCAACTCAGGAATAAGAGTAAACATGTGGTGGAATCGAAATTATGTTGATTTGTCCATGAAATGTAAGATATGTTACTATAGTTCTAGACATTTCAGCGTGTGACTGTCTGTACATGAAGGTGAAAAAGTGTACAATAGCAACTTTACTTCGTGGTGGATTGTCTCTTAGAAGTATACACGAGACAATCCAGAACAATCAATTGAAAGATGACTTCCAACGGGGAGATGAATCATTTAGGGACCGACCATTTAACCAGAAAAGAGGGGGGCATCCAACGGGGAGATGAATCATTTACAGGAAGAAGAACCAACAGAGTATACACGGTCTTTAAGTGTTAGTTTTAGAATGTTGTTTACAACTAAATGCTGTGAAAATGCCGGTCACACTATTCACCTGTTGACTGCATAACCATTAAAATGTATTCAGGAACCATGAAAGAGGAAACGTAGAATGTTTTTTTCACGTTGAAGCAACAAAATAGCAAGTCATTAAAGAGATGAAAGGCCTAGCTTAAACTTCTTGGTGTCCATGAAACCCAGAAAACACGAATGGACATAGTTAACAATTGTAGTCATCCTACATCTAAGACATAGAAATAAACCTATCTATGCTGCTATTTTATGCATAGCAAAAGGGAATGGGAACCGATAAGTTCGTCATCGTTTCATAAAAAGCACACCATCTTAACAAAATTGAAAAAAAATACTCACAAATACTGCTGGTGATGAAATCAAGCGTAAATAAAATGCATTAAGTACCTTGAAATGTCATTCTATTCGTAAAGGTGGCTTCAATATAAAGGTTGGAAACGATAACACCACATTCATGAAACTTTTGGAAATACAAATGACAATATGGAGATACATGTCAATAACTGTGTCTCATAAGTTTTTATTGTGATGATATATTTTTAGGGTCAAAAATTAATATGTTTTTAAATTACAGTACAGCCAGAACCTTATCATGATAAATCACTGTGATAGACATATCACTCTGCTTAGTGAAATGTGTCTATTTTATTTCCTGTTTGATCTCCATACATGATTTCATTTGCATTTGAATAACAAAATACCGAGGTTACTGTGAATTTAGGTTCTGCATATGCGCATTTCGACAACTTATGTCTCAGTGATACAATCTACCACTTGACACACAAAACAAATTACGAGTATGAGGGTAGATCATTCAGAAAAAATGTGTTCATTTAAAAATTTAGAGTGATATGTCTATCACAGTAATTTATCATCGTAAGTCTCTGGCTGTACTGTATATGAAATTTTTTTTTATCACAATCTTAACTTGTTGATTTTTAACCTAAATATATTTTACCTTTTTACCTTTTACCTTTTTAACTAGAAATAGTCTGATTGTTGCAAATACCATAGTCTCATACAAGAAAAACCAGTCGGTCAAAACAATAGAACTTATAGAGGAAAGCATATATATAGCTCAGACAGAACAAGACATTCCCATTTATGTTTAAAAATAGAACTTCATAACTTCTGATAATAGAAATGTGATTTCAAATTAAACTAAAATCATGCAGGCAGTCGAGAAAACTTATGTCGAAACAACATAAAAAGTACTGCATCTCAAAAAGGAAACGTTCTAAAAACTGGATAACATCTGAAATGGTGACAAAAATTTACAAAGCAATAAATCAGATTTGAAGCGAAGATTATAAAGCATATGATTTAATCAGGGGGAAGGGTGTTAAACAGGACAGTGAGAACACCCATGCAGGATAAGAGCGGAGGATAGAGTTGATCAGCCCTCTGTATTGATTTAAGATGATTTTTATTTTATTTTAAAACAACGGCAGAATTTCAAAGGAACAGGACGCTTCAACCACATATATCTCCAAGTCAAGAGACAATGGTAAATGAAACAAAAAGACCATAGTAGACATCAACAAACAAGTACAAAAACAAACATAGCTTCTGATATTGTTATTAAAAACTTTTGGCAAATACTGCAACATTTTGGAATACTATAGTTTCGTTACCAAAATAATACATATGTCATACACTTCAAATTGATCTCGGATTGAATCTGCAGTAAGACGGAGATGCATTATCGTCCTATCGTTTTTCATAATAGTTAGCATCGTATTAAAAACTCATTTTTCTTTACATTTTGAAACATAAATTTTGTTGATGCAGTAATACTTTCAACAAACATCGCCTTCTTGTTCGAATAATCTTGGGAACATAGCAAATGCTTATGTCCACGAATTTACTTGCTAAGCTAGTGCGTCCATCGAGAAAGCAAAACAAATTTGTATTGCTATATAGAGTACCGGTATTTCAAACAAATCTGTATTGCTATCTAGAGGATTTAAAACAAATCTGTATTGCTACCTATGTTGAAGAAATATCCATCAGGATATGAAAAGATTTGAAAACATTTATCAAAAATGCCCCAGGAAATGGTCATTCAAAATTTCAGATGGCTGCTTACACAAGGGACAGCAAATAAAAGAAATGCTTCAGATATCCAGCTTAATTTCATAATGATGCTTCACTATGTAGATGACATGAAAACAGAAACCTGGTACCAAACATGAAACTGGCTGGACTAAAACAGGACGCGGCTACAGACAAATGGCTTGAGACTGACCTAAATGGCATCAAATTATTGTAACCTTATGTTCTACGTGACAAGAAGAGGTATTGGTAAGCAAGTGTTCATCATTTCCCTGATTCTGTCGTATGTGGTACGGATTTTCCTTACTGGTCTCTCCCTTTGATTGATTCGGGTTTTTGTTGTCACTTTTATCTTTAGAGCAACTGAAATGTAAGCTACTTGACAACCAAGGTAAATGAGTTTAGCATCAGTGCTCAAAATACCACAATGGCAAGAAAAAAAATGAAAACTGTAAATGAAATACTTTATTGCAAAAATGTAAAAATATCAACAATATTATAATCAGAAGTCAGTAGTATAGATATACTAAAAGTATCACAGTCTTATGACACGTTTCTTTGGATAATTCTAAAGATTTTACATTTAATACAAAATAAAATGTATTTTCACAAGAACGACGACAACACACAAACTATAACAGCCACAATTATCATATTAACATGTGGAATTACGGTTATATTGTCTTTACAATTTGTATTGAAAATTGAATCAAATTAAACAATACTTTTTTTTATCAAAATTATATAGATTAAATATCCTTTTCTTGTAACATTATGGTATTAAGGACTGTCATTTCACGAATAATTTTCAGTTATCATCATTACTCTTCAGTTTTGGAGAAACCAATTCAAATTTTATATTCTGAATAAAAATGAACCTTAAACAAACAATTTATAACGACAAATGTGTATTTTTAAAATTAATAACATTATTAAAAGGTTTTTGGGTCTACCATCCCAATAAGTCCCAAATATGTGCCCTGTTGATTTTTTGTTGGGAAAAAAAAACAAAAAAAAAACAAAAAAAAATGGTTAACGTTTTTCATTTGGTATAATTTTCCAGACGATGAATGTATGAAAAATGGGGAATCAACGATAAAGAAATATAACAACATTCTAATAACTACTACTACATAATATCACTGACATATTAAGCACCGAATTAAATAACAATAAAGAAATTCTTAGTTGTCTCACTTGAAGTGTGTACATTGATTGACATGTATTTGAAACCTCCCAAAACGGTTCAATTTGAGTTGTTTCTAGAGAAGTAACCTCTTGTTCGGGCACACTGGTTTCCTTTTCATTCATTCACAATGAAGAATAAAACATAAAATGCGAGACGTTTTCTTGGTATATATGATTTGAAATAAAAAAAATGATATTAAAATTTCTGTAAATGTCAAATGATAATAATACAATTACTGCAGAATTTACCATTTTGTGAATACACCCATAGATTTTAAACAACCAGGCGTGACGCCCATTTTAAGTTTTAAGAATTTGGTAAAACTAGTCTTTTACACATTTTTTATCGGTTTGGGCCTACCACTCCAACAAGGCCCCAATATATGCCATGATGAATTTGTTCCTTTTTGCAAAGTTCTGATACCGGTATTACTTTTATACTCTTTCAATCATTTGTTCTCTATCAGATTTTCCATTAACTAAGTATTTGTTTGGGTTTGTAGTCTTCCGAATGATTGATTTTAACCTACACTAAATCGAAATGATCATTTGCAGACCTAAAATTTACTGCAATTTTAGTTTATATATATATATATTTTTTTTTCACGAAAACCAGTTTGTCTACTTGAAAAATTACGATCCTGATAATAAAAATTAGAACAAGTTTAGTTACTTCTCCCGATAATAAAAATTAGCACAAATTTAGTTACTTCTCCTGATATTAAAAATTAAAGAAATCAAAATTCCGTGCATGATGACGTGCACCATTTTCTGTCTTGGATGGAACATTATCATTATCTCTATTACGCTTCGCCATATTCAATTTTAAATTCACAATGAAAGATTTTGTAGATTGAGAACTATGTATCATACGATTCTGTAATCTTCAAGTTTAGACAACTCGTTTGAAGTCCGTTTCTAATAATAATAGTAAATGACATAAATTGACACTGCTATTTTGACTAGTCTTAGACAGTTCTTATGAATACCACGTCATAAAGTATAAGGATCAGCTAATATCTTATAGAAAAACATTATTAAGAAACCATATTGCATTTGTATGTATAACTATTGCAAAGCTAATATAAACAGACTGATATCGAATTGAAAAAACTAGCACTAACTTTGGTCAAGCCTATAGGTTTTACAACAAGCGAAGTAAATTTGTGCAATATAGCTGAAATAACTAAATCTACACTCGAGTCCATCGCACTTTATTCTGGACATCTTTCCTCGTAGGTTCCATGTCGGTGACGCACGACAGATCGCATTCCGTATAGGAATTTTGCAACAAACACTCTCCTCTTTAGAGCACAAATCGTGTTACGGGGGTGCTGATTTCATACTTTTGGATTTTATTCTCGTGGGAGGGGTTCCCATGGGAGTGACTTTCTTCTTTCCTATTCCCTTTTTGCTTGCCTTTGGACTAACTTGTGTTTCTGTCTCCTTATCTGAAGGCCTTTCTCGCACTTCTCTTGATTTAAATGATGATTGTTCTCCATAAGAGACGGTACATTTTTGCCTCAAGTTTTCCCAGGCTTTCGGAAAGCCTTTTGTAATTTTATTGTCAGAACAATCAAGCTTTTTAAGAGCCGGCATTTTACATATTCTTTCTGGCAAAGATTCAATAATATTGTCCGAAATGTCCAGAATTTCCAAGCTCTTCATTTTATCAAGTTCAATCGGTAAGGATTGTAAATCGTTGCTGCTAACTTCTAAACACTTTAGTCGATACAGATAAGGAAATCCTATCGGCATTATATCTATATGATTTTTGGAAACGTTCAATTTAAGCAATGATGCGAGGACATCAATTTGGTCCTGTGGAAAATTGAGCAGTTCATTATTGGAAAGATCAAGTAAAATCAATTTATTCAAATCACCAAAATTGTCTGGAAGCAGTGTCATCTTGTTGAAAGATAAATCTAGATGATTTAATGAAACAAGTTTAACAAGAGTAGCCGGGAATTCCGTTATTCCATTGTTTGTTGCCCATAGTTTTTGTAATTTGTTCATGGTTCCGATTTTCGGAGGTAGTTCGGTCAATTCATTATGATTTGCGTTGATCGATTCAAGAGTTTTTAGCTTACAAATTGAATCTGTCAAGCTTTTAATTGTATTCTCAGACACATCCAAGTTCTTCAGACAACGCATGTTAAAAACGGCAGGAGGGATTTCTTCCATCCCCAATTTACTAATCGTTAACGACGTTATATTTCGTAAATGGTCCTTGTCTCCAATTACAACCAATGCTGACCTTAAATCGGACGGATTTATTGTGAGCGGATTATCGGATAAGTTCAATGATGTCAATGTTTTTGGTAAATTCAATTCTGTAAGGCCATTACAAGCCACGTCTAATGAGCGTAGTTGATATAGAAAATCGATAGACCTTGGCATTGCTGCAACCTCGTTTTGGCCAAGATGAAACGTTTCCAAATTTCTGAGTTTGCGCAGATCATTCGGTACAGCTGTAAGTTTGTTATTTGATATATCCAAGAAAGTAAGAACTTGTTCCTGACCAAGTGTTTCTGGTAACATTAAAAGTTTATTCCCCGCAACATTGAGAGATTTCATTGTTTTCACATTTCCTATTGAATCTGGTAACTCTTTAATCTTATTCCAAGACAAATCCAAAGTTACCAAAGATTTCATATGATCAAGTTCAACAGGAATAACTTCTATCTGGTTCCGGGACAATTGTAAGTGTTCTAGTTGCTTCAGATATACTGCAAACTTCATAGAATTCAGACTGTTGCGAGAAACATCTAAATGGTTAAGACAAGGCAATTCCCGTACCCCCTCTGGTAGATATTCAATCTGATTGTTTTCCACATTAAAAACTCGCAATTTCTTCAACTTTGCTATGTCGTGTGGTAGCACTGGAATTTCATTATTTGCAAGATTGAGAGTATCTAAGGCATAACCCAAGTTGCAAATTTCCTCCGGCAAGTTCTTGATGTTATTATTACTCAAATCCAGGAAATGCAGAAATTTTACACCACCAAGTTGTACCGGTAACTCCTGTAGAGCATTATTTGATAAATCAAGCCACGTCAACCTCTGAAGTTTGTCAATATTATCTGGTATAAATGCGATACCATTGTTTGCCAAAACCATTTTCTGAATATTTGGCTTCTTGACTGTTGCTGGGGGCATGTCAGTCAGTCTGTTGTCTGAAAGATTGATCTCTGCTGTCATTTCATACACACCTTTTTTAAACGATTTTATCAGATTCCCTGAAACATCAACGTAGGACACTGGCGACTTTCCAATATTTTTGGGAAGAGAACGGATTCTGTTGTTTGATGCCAGCAATTTAACCAGACCTGTTGCTTTGTGTATTGCTGGTGGTAATTTCTTAATGGCATTATTCTCAATTTTCAAAACCTGCAATTTCTTAAGCTTTGCCACTGAACCTGGAAACGCAGTCAGATTGTTATTTTGAATGTCTATAAATTCTAAGTTTTCCAGTGCGGAAACAGCTTTCGGTAACCGCTTGAGGCGATTATTTTCTGCAGTAAAACGAATGGCTAGTTGACTCAACTCTTCATTGTTGTAAATTTCAATCGGCAACGTTTTATAATTGCACGTTCCGAATTTCAGGTGAACTTTCTTTACATCACCTATTCTCTTTATGTGTTTTTTCAGTGGATCTGGTAACGAAATAATTTTACTTCCTGGTCCTGTTGCTGGTGGTGGTTTTTCATCCTTTTTCTTTCGTCTAGCGCTCATAATGATTTTTTTCTTCAGCTAGAAATTGTATCGTCCAATGCCAAAATCTGCAAATGAAATCAAACTGTTAATCAATTGGTTTAAATAATGTTCCTTACTGGTTCGCTGCCAAAGAAAATACGACAATAACTAAATAAAGCATGTTAACTTGTAATAAACAAAATTTGAAAAATGTGCTTATTTATTTTTCGAATGCAAAAAACATTTTAACATAAATAGTTCAATGTATGCGTGATTGTGGGAAAGGTCGGCTTATCATACAATTTAAGGATAGTTTGTTTTCGGGTGATTAAGCAGTATTAATTAAAACCAGATTTAATTATGTGATATCAAAAACAAATCACTGAAGATTTATTTGTAATCAAGTCGTTGTTTCATCTTTCTCGAACATGAATATTCAAAATGTTTGAGTATAAATACGCGAAATCGATGAATTATCATTTTTGCAGTGAAAGAGAAACTTAACGATCCACTGGTTGTGAATTTATTTGTGTAATGAAATCCATTGTTGTCCATTATTTCTATATTATCCTAGAGACAAATAGTTTTATATGTCTGATTATTCCTAGCACTACCATGATTTGACATCAATAAACTTGACAAGAACATATGCACTCATTCTGACTTTTAGCTGAAGACATTTCGTTTTATTGTTTCATTTTTTTTCTAAAACTAAGGAGTATCTCCTTCATGTAAAGCTCTGTCCTTAGCATATTTTGGTTT
>MJUU01003412.1:103743-127163 GCA_002080025.1 Modiolus philippinarum | reverse complement strand
GGGGGGGGGGGGCTTTCCCGAAATCCCGGCAATTTTTCTGCAAATTCCCATTTCCCGAGCGGGAAAATATTTTACAAAGACTCTTAAAGGGGTCATCTTTTCCCTTTTCACGGACTCAATTTTCAGCAGTTCCCGCTTCACACTGGACATCCTTTCCCGTTTTCACGTGCACTTTTTTGACACGATCCCGTTTCCCGCTAGCTGAAAAAGGCCAATCCCGCTTCCCGCTTATACCCCATCGAGACCCACTTGATGAAGAGACATAAGTCGTCAAAATGGCCATCTACAGAAAGTAAATTTACGGTAATTTAGGTATTTTTGTTATTTATCTTGTATGAAATGTGTATTCACTATACTAACATGTGCTTAACGAGACCTATGGAATGAGCAAACACTGTCTCTTAATGTAGTAGAATGCTAAGCTAATGGAAAAACATTTTGGTCATCACCTGTATAAATGCCAGTTGCCCAAAACTTCAGGCCAAATTGAATATTAAGGATCCGTTTTATTGAATATTTTGAGTTTTAATATACTAGTTAAGCAGATGTAACTGAAAATTCGATAGAAATCTTTCATACCGCATACCGCCTTGGCGTGGTAAAAAATGATATTGCATCTACAGTCTGTATTAAGCCCACTAGGACAATTTGATTGGCTAACTAACCAGAGGAAAAACACCATATTCCATGAGACGATAGTAAATAATATTTCTACATTTTGTTATTCGGTATTTCGCTGATTAAGCCCCACTGTCCACATTCAATACATCCTAAGACATTAGGGGATATGAAATCGGGACGCACGTCAAGATACAAATATGACCAATTATGACATTCATACTGACTGCATATAGATATAGCCTCAATCATAAAAGATGTTTTTGGAGATTTTAATTGCAAAACAAACATTTAAAGACAAAAAATTGAATTTTGTACTTGACAGTAGATTTTAGAACAAATATATGGGGTCCTAATTACTATACAAGACACGAAAATTTCGACGATGTAAAAACGAACATATATTTGTAAAGTCAAATATTTAGATTTTATTGTAACACCTTATTTAGTTTGGCATTTACGAGATACTTAATTCATTTGTACTGGGAAAAGTAAACTTTGATACACAGTTTAATATTCAACCAATTCATGTGTATGTTGTTGCTACGAACGGTAATAAACATGTAATAAAATTAAATTTAAATAACATTTAATGTTTTGTAGCAGTTGGATTGCAAACGAGACTGTTTCAGAAATGAAAAGTTGAATAGAGATGATAAAAATCGTTTAAAAAATGCAGGTATAATTATTTTGTATGAAAGTTTCAAAGGATAAATCATAACTCTAACTTGAAAACTTTTTATCTAACCATGCAAACATTTAAAGAGTTAAAAGTCAAAGTATTTCTTAAGAATGAAATTGTTTTATAATGAAAGTATACCATAACTAATAGCTACACACAATTTAAATAACTAATGACTCCATACTTTTCCTTTGTTTGTGTATGTGTGCTTCCAAATAGAAAAATAAAAACTACATAAGCCAGTGGAATGAGAAAGAACGAAAAGTGTGGATAAAGGAGAGAGGCACACACCTGTCCATCTCTCATAAAATAAGCTTACAGTTCCCTCAATATATAACCTGCAATGTTAAAATCACTTCCTCTTATTTGTAGACATAGGTTTAGACTCTACCACACACCTCAAGAAATATANGGGTAAATGTCAAGGAGACAACATCCCATATCCAGGTTAAAACGACCAAAAACAAAACATCTAGGGGTCACCATATGGTCTTCAACACAGTGAGGAACCTCACACCATATAGTAAGCCCTAAATGGCCCCGAAAAGGTAAAAAAGTGAATAAATCAATGGAAACAAACCACATCCAATAACCCAAATATCAAGAAACTAAAATTTTATAAGAAGACAAGGACAAGCCAATGAACGTACGACTATTCATGAAAGCCAGGCAGAGATCATAATCCTAACTTTTTTTATAAAATAGTTACCTAAAAGAGAGAATTATCATAAGATTAGCAATATGATTTGACACATTGGCTTTGTCCGAGCCCAAGACAAACTTTGTTATGTTTTGTTAAACACTCATGCCATTTTACTGTAAAAATAGGACAAATGTCTCACTGATATGAGATAATGTTCAAGAACCTGTTTAGTTTGATAGGAGACTGCTAGTGTTCGATTTTGTCCACTGTGACTTCAAGTAGCAGAGCAAAAATATACGCATTGTCTTTTTGTTGCTATAATTTTTGTCTCGTGTATTAAGACTATATGCATGACGACTTTCACTCCAAACAAGTCTTTCCGTAGGGTGCCACACGTTGACGGTAGGTGACGAATGCCCTTCCGGAGTACCTCACGATTTTAAAGTTTTTTAGGTTGTTTTCGCCCATTTACCACTTTTTTTTTACTGTAGCGGAAATGGCCGAGATTTTGTCCCTTCCTTGTCTTTTTTAATAGCCCCTTCGGCGTTTTGCTTCCTTTTTTATCAGTCGATGTGTACTTCAACTTTTTCATCAGCTCAAAAAAGAAATCTATCTCCTTATAAAGTTATATAGGGCTTACAAGTATATGAAAGTTTTGATAAGAAGTATTATTAACCTTTGGAGACTTTTACTGGGCTAAAATCCAAACGTTACATGCAGATGCATAACAGTAAATTCCACTTAATACTTTTACTATATGATATCAAAGTTCTTTCTTTGACAACTTACATATACAATATCATTGTAAAATTCAAAATCAATAATTTCCTTCGACAAACAAATATGTATGATGGTAAATCAAAAAGGTAGTGTTCGGAAGGATTACAGTTTCAATACTCTGCTAGCTTTCATGTCTAACTTGACACAGCATTGTGTCGAGGCGTCATCACAATACAATATTTCCATAGTAACTGGAATCAATGTTTATAGAAATCTATTGTCTGATTAAAAATGGAAATAAGGTTTTTTCGAATCCTTGATAGTATTGGTATTTTCACGGTTTATTGAAAATTATCTTTATTTCTGTCAATAAAACAAATATGGTTAGTAAATAGTCTGATAATCAACGTCAGTAAAATTCTTTCATCGAATTTAATGACAAAATGTAAATAATCTTCCAAATTTTCATTCTAACAAGGCATCTAGAGTAGACAAATATTGGTAATAAAAATCAATGAAAAAATTCTCTCATCGCTTAGGCCCTATGAAATTAATTTGTAGATTGTCACCCACCGTAACAAAAAATCAGGGTGGGTGGGAGGGTTTTATTTAATTTTTTTTTACTGATTTTCACCAAAATTGATAGGAATTTAAAGAAAGTTTCTGAATAATTGAAAATAAAAAAAATTGAACTTAGAAAAAATGGGTCGGTTTGGGATGAGAATCTATTAATTAATTTGATAGGGCCTTATTTAGGCCTTATTTGATGTTGCAGCGACATGAAATGAGAAAGATATTTACTGACCTTTTCATTATAAAATCCTTTGCCAAATAAAAAAGGCAAGTACTATCTTTTTTTCTGGACCACCTTAGAACCCTTTTCGGGGTTTTGACCTACCTGCGATCTTTGGTATTGTTTATGGAAAGCTCATACATGTATATAAAAAATGCCATTCAAAATCATATGACATTTACAATCAAATTTGACATTTCACTAATATTTAAAAAAAACAACTTTGACTGACATTCTCTCAGAGCTGCTTTGGTAATTTTTTTTTGACAGCATGATATGTATATAAATGGTTCGTGTTGCTGCAAGTATTAGATGCCCCAAAGCAGTTCATTTACTGCAGTTAACTATGAAAGGGATAATATCCATTACCATAGAAAATGACAAGAACAGTTGTGACATATCATTAAGGACAACAGAACTATGTCAAGAACAGAAGTGGCATATCATTAGCAGATAACAGAAGTATGATGAGAACAGTACTGACATTTCATAAAAGACAATAACAGTAGAGACATATCATAAAAGACAACAGCACTGTGACAAAAAGAGTAGTGACACTTCATAAAATACAACAGAACTGTGACAACAACGGTACTGACACATCGTAACAACATAAAAGAAAACAGAAGTATGACACAAACGGCACTGACACAACATAAAAGACAACAGAATTGTGACAAGAACGGTATTGACACAAAACAGTAATAAAACATATCATAAAAGACAACAGAATTATCATAAGAACAATATTGACACATCGTAACAGACAACAGAACTATGACAAGAACAGTAGTGCAACCATAACAAGAACAGTAGTGACATGTTATTAAAAAAAAGACAACTGAACTATGACAAGAACAGTAGTAACACGTCACAAAAGACAACAGAACTATGACAAGAAAAGTAGTGACCTATCATAAAAGACAAAAGTTATGCCAAGAACAGTAGTGACACATCATTAAAGACAACAGTTATATAACAAGAACATAAGTGACACATCATAAAATACATCAGAACTATGACAAGAACAGTAGTGACACATCATAAAAGACAACAGTGTTATGACAAGAACAGTAGTGGCACATCGTAAGAGACAACAGAATTATGACAAGAACAGTAGTGACACATCATAAAAGACAGCTGAATTATGACAAGAACAGTAGTGACATATCACAACAGTGTTATGACAAGAACAGTAGTGGCACATCACAAAAGACAACAGAACTATCCGAAGAACAGTAGTGACACAGCATAAAAGACAACAGTGTTATGACAAGAACATTAGTGACACATCGTTACAGACAACAGAACTATGACAAGAGAGTAGTGACACATTATAAAAGACAACAAAACTATAACAAGAACAGTAGTGACATATCATAAAAGACAACAGAATAGTGACAGGAACAGAAGTGACACATCATAAAAGACATGAGAAGCAGAACAAGAACAGTAGTGACACATGATAGAAGACAACAAAGTATGGTAAGACCAGTATTGACACATCATGAAAGACAACAGAAGTATAAAGCAGTATTCCCATATCATAAAAGACATCACAAGTATAACCAAAATAGTGGGTACTTTCCACAAGTATATCACAAGAACAGTAATGGCATGCAATTATAACAGACAACATACCGATATGTCTGTCATAGAAAATTACAGTCAAGCGCAAAACCAACCATAACGCAAATAGCACTAATTATCACTGATTCCGGTCCTAGTGTTCTGAATCAAGAACCAGAAAAAAATTTATTTATTGAGTTTAAAGTAGCAAAATTTCCCTGTGTATGATAATAAAATTGATTTCACAAAATGCTTGTTTCAAAATCCAAAGCAAATGTCAAGAAAGCAAAAATATGTGTTTTCTGAATATAGATTTATTTTCTATATTTGTTGTGCTCGTGACCAACAATAATTAATTATCAGTAATTTACCAAGTATTCTTATGTGTATCGGGAAAGTTCCCAGTATTTAATACGTTCTGTGTGTATGAATAATTTAGTATGTAATTTCACGCAATTTAAGTCTGATATCCTCTGACATAATCTGAATAGAATAGCTTTTGTAATGAATTAAAAATTGTTGTAAACAGTTGAACTGGTTGTCAATATTTCCGGTTGAACAGATATTTAAAATTGCAATTATGAAAAAAGAATAAATCAAATACCCTCCCCCTTTTTTGATACAAACATTACCATTGTAGTCACAGAGATCGGTACTGGGCAGGAGAGAGGGTCCCATTTGATGAGGAGAGTGCTCCATTGATAATAGCTATTGTAAAATATCATTTTAAGTTAGCCAAGTAAACGGACGTTTTTGGATGTGGGCAATTTATAAATTTTTATCAAGTTAAATCTCCAAGTAATTATAATTTAAACATAATTTATTTAAATCTGCAAATATGATAATAAATTAAAACATAACAATTAAGTCGACAAATGTAATTAAGAAGTTTAAATCTTGTCTGTATCTTAGATCAAACATGTCACAACTTATTTAAAACTGTCAATCGAAACCAACTTTACGACCTGTTATATTTATCTATCAAATTTTATACATGGATTATATGATTGAAACTTTACGATATCATCTGTTTGGCCATATTCAGTTTAAAGGGGTCAAAGATTTTCACATTTAGATTAAAGATAACCTTATGAGTCGTCAGAAAAAGAAAAGAATTATCTATTTTATTTTGTGAATGTAAAAAATCCACTTACCTTTTTCGAAATCATTTCAAAATGAGAATATTTTCATCCAATTTAGTCCTATAACTCCATTCATACCGGTAACTAGAGAAGCTTCAGGCTGTCTCTAGGAAGACCACATTGATGTGACGTCACGCATCAATATACAAACAAGGTATTTCAAAGGTGCAAATCACAGTCCTATTAACAAATCGAATTAGAATAATAAATGTACACAACAGAATATTGCAATCAAATAAGAATTACTTGTATAGTTAATATGCTTAATTGTGTCTGAAAAAAACAATTAAATTCTTGATATTTATAACCTTCTATGGACCTCTAGATTTACCTGTGTTTACATTCGGCATCTAACGCTTGTTCTTAAATATATTTAAATACATTAAGATTTTCCCTTTTCAGTTAAAAACGGATTAAAATTAATAGAAAGTCAAGGTAGACAGTGTGAACAACTTTATTTCTACGATCCGTGAAAAATATACAAATTATACAGTATACGTGATACTCTTGGTTATTTGACAGCATTGATACCGGTGAAATATTAAAATTAGGTGACGGATACCCCTTTTGCGGTTAAAATCATATCACATTCAAATAAAAAAAATATATATCATTTTCTGGACTACAATTTGATTTTAAGGGACCGATTGCCAAATTGCAACTGTTAAGTAGAGGATAAACTAGTCAGGAAAAGACAGTTTCATACAATCAAAATGTGTGCAGGATCGAGATGTTTGATACTATGAGGCACGAACCTTTGATTTTCAGGGGGCCTGGGATTTTTACCCCAGCTGGGATTTTTTTTTTCGCAGGCCAGATTATTTTTTTCCCATATACACTATGCTAGGAAATTTTGTTGAGCCAGGCTATTTTTCTAATGGGCAGGATCAGGGCCAAATTATTTTTTTCAGCCCAGATGCTGGTCAGAAAATTTTTTGGGTCAAAAATCGGGGTCAGAATTTTTTTCTAAAAAATACCCCCCTCCCCCCCCAAAAAAAAATTAAATAAAAAGAAAACATAGAAAGCAGCCAGTCCCACAGCCTGCTAAGCTCACCTCGTTGCGCAGCATTGTCACATCAGTAAACAGGAATGGACTATAATCATTCTTTTTTATATGTCTCTGATAAAATATAGGTCACAGTCTGCATCAAAAGCATTCACTGAAGCTGTCATCCCAAAATGCATGATACATACCAATATGGTTGATGTGGGACATGTCAGTATGCAGAAATGGACTTGAACCATTCTAGTAAGTCATAGACAGCATTTGAAGCAAGCATTGTTGTTGTCTTCCCAAAATGCTTCATACATACCAATATGGTTGATATGGGACATGTCAGTAAGCGGGAATTCTACCTAACCAAGTCGCTCATGCGTGAAATGTATGTACCTGTCAGTGAGCAGGAATGGACTTTAACCATTGTTCCTAACCGGTAGCCGACGCCGAAGCGGACGCGGACGCGAACGGTAGGGGTATCACATAAGTCCCCCCCCTCACTTCGTGTGATGAGCTAATAAGGAAAAACAAGTAAGTAATTTGCTAACAAAAATACTTAAGAAACAAATTTCATGGAAAAAAACAGACAGTGTCAGTATTTAATCCCCGGTTGCTCCCACTGATTGCACAGTTTCGTCAGACAAATTTTGTAAAAATCCCCCAACCACATTTGCTGATGTAGTCTGAAATCTTTTTACCTCGACTGACAAAATTTTTCGAAGTGAAGAAAATATGAAAACTATTATGTATTTAGAAGAAACAATGAAGTTGTGCAAAAATAACAAAAATGTGCTTACAAGTGCTAAGTGGTAAATTTAAGTATATAAGATAGATTATTTCCACTTTTTGAAAATATTGCAATTAAGAAATAATTCCTGGGAGCCTGAATATATACTGATTTTACCACGGGTGGCCCTTTATGCCCAATGTTTTACCCTGAGCGTCATTGAGGGCCAACCCGTGGTAAAATCATTATAGATTTAAGCTCCCATGAATTATTTCGATTCTAATAAGACAAATAAGGAACATTTATGAAGTGAAGCACTCTTAGGTAAAGGCAAATAATCGCCGTTCTATCAATTGAACCAGGGAACTGTATAACGTTGTTATCTACATCCCTGATTGAACATACTATAGAGAACGGAAAAAATATATAAATTTGATGATATTTTTGAATCAAATGTTAACTTTTTTATGTGGACGTGAAAGCTGTTTTAACAATAAAAAAATGAAAGTAGAAATATTTATAGGCACCTCTACTTTTATTTCCAATTGCATGTTTATTTTTGATGAATATTGGAACAGCCTTTAATATATCACGATTTTACCATGGTTTGGACACAAAGCATATTAGAATTAAACAGAATGACTGCGGTAGCGTGGTATCTTTTGGTTTAAAAGTCATCAGCAAATCAGCACAGGGGACCATTGGTACAATCAGCACAGGGGACCACTGGTACAGAGTTTTGTCTATGGTTGTCATAACATTTGCTATCGGAATAAATAACACATATATCCCCATTGTTAAAAATGTAAAATAGCCATTGAATATTATCTCCAGAAAAATGACATAAAACTTAATTACAAATAACATTTCCCTGGCATATTATCTTTTATTTATCAGATAAGAATCTTGCATGATGAATTTAATAGGTATTTTGTGAAACATGTCATACATACCTTAAATATTAAATCTTTCCTTTAAATATAATTATAAATGTTAAAAACAAAAGAACTATTTCAATGCAGCACGTGCATCAAATTGACCTTTTACAAATAAAGTCTTGACTTTAAATCTAATCCTATGGGAAAATAATGATTGAGATAAATACCATGGAAAACAGATTGCAGATTATGAAAAATATTACATTCAGCCGAAATTACTGGCAAAAAAATAAAAAAATAACGACTTGCCACAAAAGTCGGATAAGTTGCTGGAACAGGTATCGTCTACGAGTTTAACCAATCCAACACTGTGATCCCGTATATTTCCCGGTATATTTTGCAGAATTCCTATGTACAACATCTACATTAATCATTCAGTGAGACTAAAATGGTGTGTGAATTATCATATCTTTAGTAAATTACAGTAAAAAGTGTCAACCAAACGAATACTACAGAAATGGAGCCATCTTAGTATTATGAGAAGTAGACCATTACTGTTGTTACATCAGTTTACCGCATTTCCAGTGTTTGTGCTTTTTTTTCCACTCGTTACCGTTTGTGCTTTGTAACTACCGGTTCGTGTTTGTGCTTTGTTACCACTGCTTCGTGTTTTTACTTTGCAACCCCTGGCCCGTGCTCTCTTACTTGATCTACTTCATGGACTGCTATCGTTAAAAAGTAAATTAAATGAACTAGCCCAGTAGTCAAGTTCTTTGAAATTTGAGTAATTTGAAAAATTGACATAAAAAGGGAGAAAAAAAGAAAGAAAATATTTCTTTGTATTAGTAAAGAGCCTCCAGTGTCTTTTTCTTTATCCATGTCAAAATGAAAAATCCTAATTAGTCCCATTTGTGCTGATTGTTGGTCGATTGCTCTTGTGTTCATTTTTGCCTGATAGCTTTTGGTGCTCTTTGGTAATATTTTCTCTATGTGCTTGTTCAGTGTGCTTTTTTACTGATTGTTCTTTATTCTTGTAGTTGGCTGATCCTTTTCTGTGTTTGTAAACCGATTGCTCTAAGGGTTTTTTTTATAACTAATTGCCATTTGCAATGGCAGTTGGTAGATTGCTGTTGTGCTCGTTTTTGCTCGATTGCTCATAGTGCTCGTTTGTGACTGTTTTCTCTACGTGCTTGCTTATGATTTTACTGATTGGTTGTTCTTTATGCTTTTTGCTGACTGATCGTTTTCTGTGCCTGTTGAATGATTATTCAAAGGGTTTGTTGTTAACTAATTTGTAACCATTAGTTGTTGTTTTTTCGTGCTCGCTATTAATTGGTTTGTCTTTTTACTTGTTGTTGACCGATTGCCCTGTTTGATTGTTGTTGAATGGATAATCTTTGTACTCGTTGTTTCTGACAGCACTTTGTTCTGGATTGATTGGTGTTTGTGTATTTTTTGGTATTTGTTGTGGGGTTTGCTGTTAATTGGTTGCCCCTGTTGTTGAATGATTGTTTTAATGTTTAGTCGTATTGACTGGCATCTTCGCTCGCTAAGTGTGAAGAGAAGAGGAGCCTATCGTATCCCTTGTCTAGCGAAGATGCTTGATTGGACACTCTTCTGTTTTTTTTTAGATTTCTCTGGTTATTTGTTATGTCTAGTTGTTTTTTTTTCTTATTGCTCTGTACTTCTTATTTACGGACTGTGTGATGTGCTTGTTTAATGATTGCTCTAATGCTTGTTGTTGACCAGGGGTTCTTTGTGCTAGTTATTGACTGTTTTATCACTGTGCTTGTTGTTTACCGTTTTTTGTGTTAGTTATTGACTGTTTTATCACTGTGCTTGTTATTTACCGGAGTTCTTTGTGCTAGTTATTGACAGTTTTATCACCGTGCTTGTTGTTGATCAGGTGTTCTTAGTGCTAGTTATTGACTGTTTTATCACTGTGCTTGTTGTTGACCAGGGGTTCTTTGTGCTAGTTATTGACTGTTTTATCACTGTGCTTGTTGTTTACCTGGGGTTCTTTTTGCTAGTTATTGACTGTTTTATCACTATGCTTGTTGTTTACCTGGGGTTCTTTTTGCTAGTTATTGACTGTTTTATCACTGTGCTTATTGTTTACCGGGGGATCTTTGTGCTAGTTATTGACTGTTTTGTCAGCGTGCTTGTTGTTGACCAGGGGTTCTTTGTGCTAGTTATTGACTATATTATCACTGTACTTGTTGCTCACCAATTGCTTTATTGTATTGCATGTACTTTTCGAATATTGACATTCTGTTAATGATTTGTCGCATCAATTTCCACAGCATCACTGATTTACGACAACTATTAAGCTTCAGTGAAAAACCTATAAAAATCACTAACATTGATGATTAGACATATTATCAAAGCATGGCGAAAGGAAATGTTTTACTGTTTATGGAAATTACATTTTATGCCACAGTTCATGGATCAATCTTGTTAATGGATAATTTGAGTAAAATCCTAACGACGCGATCAATGTCACAAAAAGCAGAAACATTGTAAAGTAACAGTTGTCGCTAGGTAAATACAACAAACAATATCACTGTGACATGATCCAACTTTCTGCTTCATAAAAACTGTGCACAATTGGTGGTAGAAGTTCTTTGTTACGGACAAAAAAAAAATAAATGTGATTTTAGAGTAAAATTTATTTTGAATACGCAGTGTATACGTTTAGTCTACCTGTCACAATAAATTCTTTTAAACCACAAAATTTAATATGAGATTTTAAAGTTGATATTATGAAATTTTTATAAGTTAAGATGGGTGCATTTCAGTTTTAACAGAGGAAGAATTGATTTTTCCCCAGTATGGTTACAACAGAATAGTTAGCCAACCATGGATAATGGTAAATCACAATGTCTCTGCAAATATTTTGCAAACAAATAATCATTCAGTGATGATGTATATATATACAGATTATCACTAGGGAGACTTTAGTAAACTTTATGAATTATATATCAGGCACAGTGATTTTTTAGTTTAATTCTAGAATTTAACTGAAACATTATATTCATATAAATTTGAATATAGTTTATTGTTCGTTATATTGGTTGGGAGTCGTGTCCCTTCGTGTTGGAAATATCAAACCTTTAAAAAGTACAAAAATAGTCAAAATCTGGTACATCACAATGCTATGAATGCAGATATGCAACATACTTTTTACATCGGTTTTCATATTCCAAGTTTTCTGTCGAACTATTTGGGATGGCCGAAAATCTTGTTAGATTATTTCATTTTTTTTCTTGTATGCAGGAATACTTTTTATTTTGGCACATATTTACCGTTACAAACTTTGCCCGAATATATTTAAGCCAAAGCTTAACAAAGCATATTTTAAGAAAACAATAAAAATACAATTCTTACTTACCAAAAATTTTGAGTCGGTATGCTCAGAAGCAACGTTGCTTGATGATATCTATGACGTTATACGAATACAGTGACGACGCTTTAAAAGATGTATACGGGGGACGTGCAGAATATACGAGAAATAAACTGTTGAAACGAATATGTCTCGCCTACCTCATGCATCGCTTGAATTTGAACACTGATATACAGCAGCAGACATTGTATTGAAAACTTAGTTTTAAACTGTGTGCAATAGCCACTTGCTAAACTTGATATGATCTTTCTTGCACGACATGTGTCAAAGCCACCATTTGTATGTTCAGTCAGAGGCAACTGCATGTCAAATATCAAGCGGCTAGGATGAACTAAAAAACTTAAAAGTCAGTGGAGCATGACTGCAGGAACGTAAAACGCCAGTGATACTGATCTGTCTGTATTGATGCTATTTGCAACTACATACCAAATATCAATGAGGGGTTGATGTTAAACAAAAGTAAGACTAAACTTAACATTTGATAAACAGTGCGAAATTTCAAAGTCAGTGGAGTGTGACTACGGAAGCACAGACTTAAAATGCCACTGGAACTGATCTGTACTGATGGTAATGCAACTGCATAACAAATATTAATGGTCTTTCGTTACTGGTTGATGTGATACACATGCAAAAAAACATTTGATAAACAGTACAAAATTTCAAAGTCAGTGAACCGTGACTTCGGGGGACATAGACTTAAAATGCCACTGAAACTGATATGTACTGATGCTTATGCAACTTTACACCAAATATCAATGGGTCACCATGAGTGGTTGATGTAAAAAAACTAACGATTGTGGACGCCGCCGTTCGCCACCGCAACCGCCGCCGGAACCACCATTCCTGACCCTCATTCCTAAATCTCGCCTTTTTTTTACTTTCGTCGAAGGCTCGAAAATAAAATAAGAGGAATGAAATTTTAGAAAATGGCTTGCGTGGTGCATTTTTCAGTTTGCTAGAAAAAAAAGGCAAAAGAAGGCACTCCAACACGACAAACTGAGCGGAAATAACCCTGTACACCCTCTTATAATTTCTAGTATAATATATAAACCCATATTTCAAGCCAAACATGTTGACGTCTGTAAATAGATGCAACTCAAAGGCATATGAATATGATTTTTTTTGCCCCAAAGATCGACAACTTTGCACCAGAGTCTCTTATGAACATTGTTGACTTGTTACAAACAAGTTTTTAAGAATTTATGACGTTGCATTTTACCCACCCAAAGGCATATGAGCACATTTGAAAAATTCAGGACCGCAGTTATCGTGAAAGGGTATTCAATATCAGTTCTTCAAAATTTACTACTAGTGCATAGATATTTTTAACATTAATTTTGTTCTTCTCACACAGATATTTTTGCCCTTACAACTGGTGCATACATATTTTACAATATTTATAGTATAACTAATTGACCGTCGTGAATATCAATAAAAATGTCACGAAGGGTTTAACGAGTTGCAGAACTTGTTCTGCAACGAGTTAAATCCACTGCGTTGATCGACACGAGTGACATTTTTATTGATATTCATGACGGCCGATTAGTTATGCTCTTTATTATATAGATTTTCTACTCAAAAACCGAGATTTTAGATGCGGATTATTTTTTCATGTCAATACGCCAGTTGTTTACTTGACGACGACATTGAAGAGACATTGTGACGTCGCTTCATGTGACTAGAAATCCTTTATTTTCACCGGCGACAATATGACATTTATTTAACTCAGAAAACTCGATAAATCACCGCTATCTATATAATAAATAATGTTCTTTAAACCATACAACAAATGCATAGGAACTTCTTCCATTTATTTTGTGTAAGCATTGTGACTAAATTATACAAACTGATATTTAATCGATGATTGTTGTCAATATAAATTAAAAATTTTCAAATAAAATTACAAATTTTCAACAAAAGAAATTATAACAAAGATTCCAAACTTTCAATATCTGTAGAATACATTATATACACCAGAGAAGACACAATGTCTACATAGTATATAATGTATAATAAATCAATTAATTTATTTGCTTACCAAATGAAGTTTGAATAACACGCTAACAATACACACACTTTGAATGTTCTACTTTGACAAAGTGTACTAAATCTGTCTTCTGTGGAAGTTCCGTCAAAGTGTGACATATTGAGAAGTACAATCTTTTCATCCTTCTTCACAGGTACAGTTTCTTTGTCCATGAAATGCTGCTAGAGGACCATAGCATGCAAAGGGTGATCCAGCATTCGTAAAAACAGAGAGCAGACACAGCCTGATAAGCTCACCTCGTTGCACAGCATTGCCATTGATATGTGTAGTTGTCAAAATATTCTCAGGATAAGTTTAAAATTGGCGCTAAAATTGCTCGTTTATTATTTTTGTTTCATGTGGATCATGTCGGTTAGGGACCGACCATTTAACCTGAAGGGGGAGGGTTGTTTTTTTTCTGGACAGAAAATTTTATTCGCGCTTTGTGCGAAAAAAATTATTTTTTGCACGTGTATCAACAAAATATTTTTTTTTNATTTTTGGGGCAGAAAGCCACCTTCAGAAATTCTTTTTTCATCATTTTGGCAGCCAAAATATTTTTTTCACTTAAAATCAGATCCAAAATATTTTTTCTAGAAAAAAAAAAACCATAGCCCCCCCCCCTTTCAAGTTAAATGGTCGGTCCCTTAATGGGATTTGACTATAACCATTCTTCCTAGCAGAGTTCAGTTCATGAGTAAAATGAGGTCACAGACAGCATCCACAGAATGCTTTGCAGCTGCCATCCCAAGATGCAGCGTGGTTGATGTGCGACATGTTTGTCAGTTGTCAATTCCCACTGACGTTAAACATTCTACGTAATCAAGTAGCTTATGAATAATAGGTCTCAAACAGCATCCAAAGCATGTATTTCAGCTGTTAATTCATACCATTGTGGTTGATGTATGGAATAATCTTTAACCATTCTACACAATCAAGTTGCTCATTTGTAAAATATAGGACAGAGACAGCATCTGAAGCATCCATTGCAGCTGTCATCCCAAGATGCATCATGCATATCAATGTGGTTGATGTTGGGCATTTCAATAAGAAAGAATGAATTTTAATCAGTTAATCAGTCTACCTTACTTACATTCATTTGTAAAATGCAAGTCACAGATAGCAGCCAAAGTATGCAATGAAGCTGTCGTTCGAAAACACATTATGCATACCAATATGATTGACGTATGACATGTCAGTAAGCAGGAACAGATTGTCACCATTCCACTTAACAAGATCACCCATGCATAAATTGTAGGTTGAAACAGCCAAAGCATGCATAGGAATAAATTTCCGAAATGGCCATACAGCTCATTTAAATTATTGCAGTTGGAGTTTACATATGTGTTATGTCTCATGTTCATTTACTCCATATCCTTTCGTAAAATATTTAATACAGGAGTTTGTCTTTTATTGCAGTGTGGAGTTGGTAAAACAATTCCCCGTGGTAGAGATGTATGCTCTTTATTTTTCATAGATATGGTGTACTCGTACATAAGATAATACCTCATGTGTACACTTTGTTCAATTACTATTATCTAAATTTATGTAATTTCTAAAAATTTAACTCCCTCCATCGTAGTTTTGTCCTTAGATATATTTGATATTACTGATTATTCGGATTTTGTTTGGTTTTATGCATTTTAAATATTTTTGAAATTATGGATTCCCCTTGTTTAGGTTCTAGTGCTGCTGATGAGGAATAAATTTCCGAAATGGCCATGCAACTCATTTAAATTATTGCAGTTGGAGTTTACATATGTGTTATGGTCTCATGTTCATTTACTCCATATCCTTTCGTAAAATATAGCAACTGTAATCCTAAAATGCATCTAGAAAACCAAAATGTTAAATGTATGACATGCATGTAAATAGGAATGGACTACCTAGATACAGATGCTACTGGTATCACATAAGCCAAGTGAGCTAACAATGTAGGGAGAGGTTGCATTGCATCTTTTTTGTCAAAATCAGCACCTTGGGCCTCTTGTTTGCACCAGGACCAATTTCAACAAGTGTGAATTGATTACAGCCTGTCACTGCTTGGTAACTAAATTTATGTGAAAATCAAACTAACTTAATTGGAAAAAACAACTTTACATGATCACTAGACTGTGAAATTATGGTCACTGAAAACAGCAATACAGCAGACTGTCATGTACTACCCAAGACCAACACAAATATCAAATACCATTTACCTACTTATAATAGATACTGAGAGACAAAATATATTCACTAGATCAGGAAACTGAGGTCAAAGGCAAAAGCCACAGCAGGCTGCCATGTACTCCCATGACCAACCCACATACCAAATATCATTGATCTACCATTAATAGATAAGGAGAGATCAAATATGAACACTAGACCATAAAAGTGAGGCAACAGACATGTCATATAGCAGACTGTCATGTATTACCAATGACCAACCCATATACCAAGGTGTGGATCCAGGGAATTTGAAAAAAAGGGGGGTTCCAATTTAAAAGCGATAGAAAATTTCGAAAATTTTTGGGTATTTCTTTGTAAACTAGAGAATGTGTCTGTGCCCGCCAAAAGATTTATCGCAAAGGATAACCTCATATTAAACGTAGGTCAAAGCCACTTCATTGTCATTAATTTGGGCAGTACTCATCAAGGCAATTAATTTGATGAAATATCATTGTCCTATAATGTGTAGTTGTTGAGAAATGGACTTAAAGGCAAACTTTAACCAAATTCACCAAAGCATAAAATGTAGGTCAAAGCCACCTTATTGTTAATGATTTGGTAGTACTCGACAAGGCAATTACTTTGTTGAAATATCATTGTCCTATAATGCGAAGTTGTTGAGAAATTGACTTAAACGCAAAACTTAACAAAAGTCATTGAAGCATAAAATGTAGGTCAAAGCAATCTTATTGTCAATGATTTGGGTAGTACTAATCAAGGAAATTCCTTCGATGAAATATCATTGTCCTATAATGTGTAGTTGTTGAGAAATGGACTTTAACGCAAAACTTAACCAAAGTCACCGAAGCGTAAAATGTAGGTCAAAGCCACCTTATTGTCAATGATTTGGATAGTACTCATCAAGGCAAATACCTTGATGAAATATCATTGTCCTATAATGTGTAGTTGTTGAGAAATGGACTTTAACCCAAAACTTTACCAAAGTCACTGAAGCGTATAATGTAGGTCAAAGCAACCTTATTTTCAATGATTTGGGTAGTACTCATCAAGCAATTAATTTGATAAAATATCATTGTCCTATAAAGTGTAGTTGTTAACGCAAAATTTAACCAAAGTCACTGAAGCGTAAAATATAGGTCAAAGCCACGTAATTGTCAATGATTTGGGTAGTACTCATCAAGGCAATTAATTTGATGAAATATCTTTGTCCTATAATGTATAGTTGTTGAGAAATGGACTTAANCCCACACACACACACACACACCTGGATCCGCCAATGATACCAAATATCATTGACCTACCACTGAGAAACTAAACTAATCACAAGACTGGACAATGAAATCAGATAAGACAAAAGGCCTTATAGCAGATTGTCATGTTCTACCCACAACCAACCTATATACCATATACCATTGACTTTACACTTATAGTTACTGAGAAACTTAACCACAAAAATTTAACCTGAAAGTATACACCGTTGCCATCTATGCTGTCATACTTTGAATGCATAAGGCTTACTTTTTTCCATGCTTTTCGTGGGGTCGAGGCAAAAATCAGAAAGCTCTACAGCATATATGCAACAGTTCTATTACAAAATTCAAAACTATAAAAGGAGTTAACGTTGCAAGAAAATGTAACATTGCAAGAAAATTTAACAGAAAGACGGATGAACAGACCAATTAGGCCAATAACAATTTCCCGAAACTTTTATTCAAAAGTATGGGATAATTGAATGAAATAAAAATCTATAGTGATTTTGGGTACAAAACATTTAAGGGTATGTATTTCCATTGACATGTTACCAGATGAGCTCGGTGAATAAAACAACATTAGGAAATTAATTGCACCTATATTCCAGGGAACACACATTACACTATATAATTTGTAAAGTAGAATTCTTCAATTTGTCACAAAAAGACAATGCCAACAAAACCAAAAGTAAAATATAAATTTTCTGAAATAGTGGGAGTTCCAACTCCTTCCAAAATCTTTGTTGTCTACTTAAAAAACAATCAAAGTTCTACAGAAAACTAATACTGTGGAAAATGTCTGACTTTACCCATAAATCTGTTGCAATTTGTTAGGACTGGTTTCTCAACATGTAAATTGTCCTCCTACTCTACTGAAATTGTGGAAACAACTCATGAAGTATTTAAAAAGACAGCTGACCAAGTCTGATTCATCAAGATCAGGCAGTTTCAGGGTAGAAAAGGAAGCGGTGGTATATCACATATTCTACAATGGGCGAGTCATTGTATCCGCTGTAAAATTTGTGGATTCAATGTTCGTCTGTGGTAAAACTTCGATATACCATGGCTTCCATAATTTATTTCAATTCTAATATGGAAAAATATATCATTTTGTATGTCAACCAAACTATAGAGACAGCAGTAATATGGCATCATTTGTGTAGTTTTTGTGACGTTTAGTGAACTTTCCATGACACTGGACATTTTTGTAAAGAAACTAAGTAGTAAGTCTTCCTTGGAAAAAAAAATATTCTAAGTTTTGTAAAACAGGAAGTAGGAATGTGAGAGATCCCAAACTCTATTACACTGTAAAGGTCTCCATACTGATACTCCATATTGAATTGCAGAAGGCTGGGATAAGTGGTTCCTAAGAAAAATATGACAAAAATTTTCAGGGCCAAAAATATTCTAAGTTCCATCAATTAGGAAGTGGGCATACAACAGATCCAAAATATCTGTTACATTGTATCAGTCCCAGTGCCGATACTCTATGCCAAATTGCAAAAGGCTTGGATGCATAGTTCCTGAGAAAAATGTGACAAATTTTTGTGACCCTTATCTGCAAACTAGAGAGTAAATGCCCCCACGGCCCGCTGCCATCATCCAATGTTTTTCTTGATGTGTTTTTTTTCAAAGTTTGGATAAATTTGAACTACTCTGTTTGTGTCTGTAAGACAGATATGATGCCCCCGTGGTTGGATATAAAACATAGACATCTAATTTCTAAGCACTTGATAAAAAAATTTCAAAAACTAAAATTCAAATATCTGACACAGCTTACTGATATAACCAATCAGGAGTTATCCAGAGTCGACCCTCCAAATGCACATATTTCAACAAAATGGCAAACCACAAAAGACACAAATTTAGGTCAAAATCAAAATTGTGATGATACACACATATAAAATCCATGGCTTATCACTGTGTAAGGTAAAATAAATGAAGCTGTAATATTTTTGGGAGGATTTAATGGGAACAACAGGTGCAGAACACACATTTTGATAAAATGGCAAATTCTATGTACCCCCCCTCCACCAAGACCACCAAAAATTTTGACCAAAATCTAAAATGTGACAAGATGTTTATCTCCAATCCATGTTTAATCGCTGTGCAAAGTAAAACAAATGTAGCTTTATATTGTGTGAGGTGTTGTTCGGAACACATTTTGACAAAAATGACAAAGTTTAACTATCCCCCAAAATCACAATTTTTGGCCAAAATCTAAACCATGACAATATGAAAATCTTCAATCCATGCCTAATCACTGTGCAAAGTTAAATAATTGTAGCTTTAATATTGTAGGAGGAGTTATCCGGAATAACAGTTTCAGAATACACATTTCGATAAAATGGCCAAGTTCAACTACCCCTCAAAATCACAATTTTGGGCCAAAGTCTAAACATGATAATATGCACATCTTCAATCCATGCCTAATCACTGTGCAAAATTGAGTAAATGTAGCTTTAATATTGTGGGAGGAGTAATCCGGAATAACAGTTCCAGAATACACATTTCCATAAAATGGTCAAGTTCAACTATCGCTCGAAATCACAATTTTTGGCCAAAATCTTAACCATGACAATATGCACATCTTCAATCTGTGCAAAAATAAATGTAGCTTTAATATTGTGGGAGGAGTTATCTGGAATAACAGCTCATCAGAGATGGGACGGAGGTACGGACGGATGAGGGTAAAACAATATGCCCCCTGACTTGTCATGGAGGCATAAAAATATTCTATGTTCTGTCAAACAGGAAGTGGGCATGCGAGAGATCAGAAACTTTGTTAAACAGTATAGGTCCAATACTGACACTCCATACCAAATTACAAAAGGCTCCAATACATGGTTCCTGAGAAAAATGTGACAAATAATTTTGAGACTCCGATCGGCACAAATTCTCTATGCTCCGTCAAACAGGAAGTGGGCATGCAAGAGATTTCAGACTCTGTTATACTGCATATACTTTATGCCAAATTGCAGACGGCTTGAATACATGGTTCCTGAGAAAAATGTGACTGAAATTTTCAAGACACACATAAAAGAAAATGTGTCCATGCAACACAGATGCCCCAACCATATAAATATATTGGCAAACAGGAATTAGATAAGTGATGGACTTGAAAAAGAGAGACATGGCACAACTCGTCATATCAAAGCTCCATACCAAAAATCAAATCATTCCTCCATACACAAAATTGAGAAATCCTTGACGAAAATTTCGGACATATGTAAGGACAGATGTACGAATGGACAAGGGTAAAACTTAATGCCCCCGTCAGGAATTTACTCAGTAACGTTATGTTTCCTTTCCCGCCAGTAACGTAATTACTTGTGACGTTAACTTATAGAATGTATTGGCGCCTTAGTTCGCTAGTTGTCTTAGAATAGTAAAGACACATTTTAGAGAGCTCATCGTAGTTTAGTATATATTCGCCACTAATAGAAGCCTTCGCTACATGGTGCCGTGGAACTAAAGAGACTATTTACTTCACAAGAAGTTCAAACTACACTCACATCACAAGGTATTGAATGGAGATTCAACCCGAAACGTGCACCGTGGTTTGGGTGTTGGTGGGAGAGACTCATCGGTCTTACTAAAACCAGTTTGAAGAAGATATTGAGACGATCCCTTATAGATTTAGAGACACTACAAACTGTGACCGCTGAAATCAAATCTATATTGAATAATAGACCTCTGACCTACGTTTCAACTGATTCAGGAGAAAGTGAGCCGCTAACTCCATCACATTTGTTATATGGTCGCATGATAGTAACAAAGTGACGTTCGATGCATGTACAGTGAACAGGTCGGATATTACGAAACAATCTGCTAATAGATCAGTTTTGGAATCGATGGAGACATGAGTATCTGACATCTCTTAGAGAATTCCATCAAATTCACCATCAAAATCAGAGATGTAGTACAAGTACATGACGAAAAACCGAGAAACCAGTGGAACATCGCTGTAGTTGAACAATTAAACCATGGTGGTGATGGATTAGTTTGGTCTGCAGTAATTCGAACAAAGAGTGGTTGCACATTGCATCCTATCAGCAAGCTTTACCCGTTAGAGGTCACAGACATGATGATGAATGATAGTTTCAGCTAGAGTGAGGACTACGGAGATGATCAACCCGGACCATCGAGACGAGGTCTACAATGAGATGTGCAATAGACAAAATATGATCATGGACCACATACTTAATTTCGTTTTTCAGTTATCATAAATCAGACTGTACTTGCCCGTAGAAGTGTTTTATTTATTATTTTCTTACTACAGACAATAATTTTAATGATTCTATTTATTGTAATTAGTGTATGTACTTTTGCGGGCCCCCAGAATGTCAGGAAATTACTCAGTAACGTTATGTTTCTTTTCCCGCCAGTAACGTAATTACTTGTGACGTTAACTTATAGAATGTATTGGCGCCTTAGTTTGCTAGTTACATTAGAATAGTAAAGACACATTTTAGAGAGCTCATCGTAGTTTAGTATATATTCGCCACTAATAGAAGCCTTCGCTACACCCCCTTCACCCAAGGGCGGGTCATAAATATATTCTAAGTTCCGTCATACAAGAAGTGGGCATGCGACAGATTCAAAACTCTGATACATGTAATAGGTCCCTATACTGACACTCAGTATCAAATTGAAAAAGGCCCCAATACATGGTTCTTGAGAAAAATGTGACACAAATTTTTGTTACGCAAGACGATGTATAGTGATCTCTGTATGTCACCACTGCATGAACACAGGCGACATAATGAACTATGACGTCAGTCATGGTATATCGTAGATTTTACATTGGTCTGTCCTTATAGCTACAGAAGCAGGCCATATTAGAATTCAAAATTATCAATGGGAAACAGAGGATGACAAACACTAAGTGATGGCTCATGTGGCTTTTTCAGGCAAAGTAAGGTTAAAAGTCCTGGCATAAAAATTGTAGGAGGAAATGCATTTTACCCTCCTTGCTAACAGATAGACATACAGATGGCAGACAGGGGCAAAAAATATGTCCTTCCAGCCTTCAGTAGTTTGGGCATAAACAAATAACTACTAGTAACAAGTGAGGACCCTAAAAGATGTCTCGCCCGTCTCTGCTTGACCTCTAAATTGATGTGAAATCTAAATGAACTTATCAGAAAATTGAACATGCTCACTAGACTGTGAAATTAAGGTCATATGCATAAGTCATATGGCAGACTGTCAAGCACTGTCCAAGACCAACCAACATACAAAATATCATCGACTTACCACTAACAGATAATGAGAAACTAACATGTTCACTAAACCATGAAATTGAGGTCAAGGACAAAAATTACTTGCCAGACTGACATGTACTATCCAAGACCAACCTACATACCAAATATTATCAACCTACCCCTTCTAGTTATTGAGAAATGGACTTAGCAGAAAACTTAACGTGGCCACTCAACCGTAAAATTGAGGTCAAGGACAAAAGTTACCTGCCAGACTGATATGTACTACCCAAGACTAACCTACATACCAAATATTATCAACCTACCCCTTCTAGTTATTGAGAAATGGACTCAAGAAAAAAAATTAATGTGGCCACTCAATCGTAAAATTGAGGTCAAGGACAAAAAATACCTGCCAGACTGACATGTACTACCCAAGACCAACCTACATTCCAAATATTATCAACCTACCACTTGTAGTTATTGAGAAATGGACTTAAGCAGAAAAACTTAACGTGGCCATTCAACCGTAAAATTGAGGTCAAGGACAAAAGTTACCTGCCAGACTGACATGTACTACCCAAGACCAACCTACANTA
>MJUU01003412.1:8618-82775 GCA_002080025.1 Modiolus philippinarum | reverse complement strand
GTCAAAGTCCCATAACTCCTATAAAAATTGACGAATCAAAATGGCGGTGCGATATGATCTAGTACATATAGTGACTAACAATCCTACAAAATTTGTACAAAATCCAATACACAGTTTCCGAGGAGTTGCGTCCACAAGAAAGTGTGACAGACGGACGGACGGACGGACGGACACACGGATGCAGACCATTACTATGTCCCACCGTCGCGGTGCAGCGGGGGACAAAAATCTGTAGTACATACTACAGCCAGTAAGTCACCAAAATTCAAAAATCTACCTTTTGGGCTATAGCCTAGGCTATCTAGGGAGGACGTATGGTCCCCACACTTGCCTAACGGCCCAGGACATGGGGGGGGGGCACATCCCCCCTCTGGGACCCCTTGAGATATCTTTCTAGTCCCCAGCAGCGCGCCAAAAACACTCAATTTTTTTGCCCAAGTGATATTCTGTTCAATAAGCCTATACCCTGATCCTAAAGCCTTAAAAACACCCTCCTATTGCTCTGAAAAAGGGGGAGACCTAGAGGCGTCAAAAGGCGTCTAAATGAAGGAGAGGGTTTAAATAAATGTGTTATATATTACTGTGGAAGCACTTTTATTCGTGGACATCAATTTTTGTGGTTTTCATAAATAACACAATTTAGTGGGTACTTAAATATGTGGTTTCAATTTCTACGCATTAAAACTCTAGGGTAAATGTGCATTTAGTCGGGACCTTGGTTTACGTGAACGACGAAATTTACGAAAATTGGAACCCATGAACAATAGTACTTTCATGTCATTTTCTTCTTAAATACATCCATACAAGACTAATATATTTTGTATTTTCTCAAGTGAAGTGCAGCAGGATTAAGGTAAAAGACAAAGAATTTCCCCCAAAAGTAGATGATCAAATTTTTTAACTTTAGTGGAATGCAACAACTTATTTTATTTGTGAAATACAACAATAAAACTAAATCATACCTAAGGACTGAAAGCCAAACATGCCTTTCCTTACCGAGTTCTCAGTTGTGATGTTATATAGTTCATAGAGAATATATCAAGGTTAAAACTGTGATGTCAGACAAATCACAACTCTTGATTGGACATTCACCCCCATATGACAGCTTCATATGACCTTGTCTTCTGCAGGCTGTCTTAAACAGTCATTTATGGAAAAATAAAGTGTTGTTGTTTTACTTATCTGTTTTGCATTAGTAAGTTTCTCTTTTTGCGAAATCACTGGATCTTTTATACCAAAAATGTTTTATATAAATTGTTGCTTCAGTATCAATTTGCAAATATTATTTTTCTTTCTTCATTTCAATGCATTATACATGTTATATGAAGCCTTAAATTACCCATCTTCTTAGATGTATAAAAGCTTACCTTGAAATAGACAGATGAACAGAAAAATAGTTTTCTCAGTGGTTCTAGTATGATGTCATGTAGTCCTGTGAAAAAATAATTTTCTTGTAAAGTAAGTACACATTTACATTTAAATCTACCATGTATTTATCATAATATAAATTGAAATTTCACTTCAGGAAAAGGCATGGTTGTCTATTTCTCTATTCTCATCGTCAAAATAATTTTTCCCCATGCATGTAAAATACATAAGTAAAGTGAAGCACTTACAGAAATTCATTAAACTTCTTTCAAAGGGTCAAAGACAATCTTTTTTCTCTAACAGCATTAAATTTACAGACACATATTTCATTTGAATTGAGCATCGATTTTTTATTTTGTAAGATACCACCCATGTCACAATTAATTTTTGCCCTCCTGAAAAAAAGTTTAAGAGCAATCTTAAGCAAAAAGCCAAGATAACATTTAATATCCTTCAATGACAATTTCAATGATAAACAAATTATTTCGATGTCTTCCATATATGAACTTAATAGATACTATAGACTGTTATATAACATAAAACTATAGCAACATTATGAAATCTACATTTTAGAAAAGATGGGCTTTGGTTTTGTAAGCTCATAACAGCTCTGAAGATCAGCTAATTAAGCAAAAATAATACTATTATAAATTGAAGAATAATACTTACTTTGAAAACTGCAAAATCTATGATAGGAGATAAGTCTAAAAATATGTACTCTAAAATCCTCCCCATTCCATCTGTGTAAATATCTGGCAAGGAACTGGTCAACAGCTGGTATACCTTCCTATATAATTACAATTAAAGTATATTATGCCGATGAAAAAAATTCATCTTAAGATTAAAATTCTTAATAAATCAATAATGCAAACAAGAAGAGTTATGTACAAACTCATTCCTAAAAACAATCTGCTACACTGAATTCTATATAGCACCCATTCTTTTAGAATGTGTTTTGATTTGAACATATTTTCACTTTTTGAATGTCAAAAATATTTGATTCAAAATTTAGATAATTTCCTGGAATTGCCAAAGACAAATTATTTCTTTAAATTCTAATAAGCAGCCATATTTTAATTCCTTTTGATTAGGACAAACATTTTTACCAATTATATTTCCAAAATATTTGATGCCAAGTTTGGTTTATTTACCGAAAGTCTCAAAGACCATTTAGTTTTTGGAATTCTACCTAACAACCATATATTCTTGAACTTCATTTTATTAAAAAGTGTCAATCGATTGCTTTTTAAAAAAAATAGTAATGGTGGATTACATGATACCCCGCCACGTTTCACAAAATTTCTCAGTAAAAAGGGGCATAACTCCAGGACAATGTGTACCAATGATCCCAAAATTATACTTTGCCTGTGTTTTGTGGTAAACAATTTACGACATTATGTTATTTCATTCACAATTTATGAGTACGAAACCCTAAATTTTGCAAAATTTCAAAGTTTCAAGGGGCATAACTCCGGAACCCTTTGGACCTCTGAACCAAAAATTAAACTTGACCTGAGTCTTGTGGTAAACAACTTACATACCAAGTTTGAAGACCCTACATTATTTTGTTTACAAGTTATCAGTCAGAAACCCTAAAATTCGGAAAATTTCAAAGTTTCAAGGTGCATAACTCCAGAACCCCTTGGACCTCTGAACCAAATATTCAACTTGACCTGAGTTTTGCGGTAAATAACTTACATAACAAGTTTAAAGACCTTGCGTAATTTCGTTCACAAGTTATCGGTCGGAAACCCTAAAATTCGCAAAATTTCAAAGTTTCAAGGTGCATAACTCCAGAACCCCTTGGACCTCTGAACCAAAAATCATCCTTGACCTGAGTGTTGTGGTAAACAACTTGCATACCAAGTTTGAAGATCTTGTGATATTTCGTTCACAAGTTATCAGTCGGAAACCTTCGGGGGACGGACAGACGGACACACGACTGAGGGTATCACATAATACCACGCCACTTCGTGTGGCCGGGTTTAAAAAATGTTAGAAAAAATACATCCATGGTCTATAACAATTTTTTTTTGTGCCAAACCGGGAGTGCAGGAAGCACTGTGATTACGGACAGTCATTAGTCTATTTTTTTATGTATTTTCTAAACTAGTAAGAATAAATCATTAATTTATAAGTAGTACCTGTAGAAATTTGGAGAAATTGACAATTTTGCTGAGTAAACCATTAATTCTATCCTTGTCCTCCATCGTAACTGTTCTATCTAGTATCTCTACAACAATGAGTACAACTTTATTCATTTCAAGTTTGAATATACAAAGGTCATTTCCATGCATATGAACTACATTTTCAAGGTTAAATATTTTCGGTTGTATGAAACATCCCATTGTTTTTGGGGACAATTCAATGTACATATATTAGATACACGTGTCCAAGCGGATCTCAACTGCGCTGTTCTTTGATCTTTTGTCGGAACGAATTTAAATGACGGAAGCGTAAATAAATTCAAAATAACAATAATATGTGATTATAAGGGACTTTAATTGCAGATTCAATTTGAAGAAACAGCCTTTTCAACTCAATGACAAACAGTCCATAATTTCTTCAGAAATTTTTATGGCTAGTTTCGTTTCAACAGTTTCATTTTGAGAATTTGTATTGACACTTACCAGTTACGTAATGCGAAGTGTTTGATATTTCTGTTCTGGACTTTCTGTCTGCTTTTAAATTCTTATAGTGCATTCTTGCTACATGCAATATGTTTGTTTATCATCAAAATACTTTTTGTTCAACAAAAATGCAACAGTACCACTGTGTACATCAACGGGAAATGCACTTAACAAAAATGCATGGGTGTTCTGCGGAACACATGTGTCACCTGCACTATATATCAAAAAATTCCTGTTTTGTCATATAATCATGATAATGGCAAAGACCAAAGATAATCAGAAAAAAATCAAGGCTAGAGAAAATCAAAATGTTAGGCACATCTACAATATATATAAAGGCATTCCTCATGTTTGATTGGAAAGTACCTAGCGTTTTAGGAGGAGTTGCTGATAATGGAGGCATACCCTTTAGACTCCAATGAGGTAAAAAAATAAAATGACAAAGTCCAAAGATAGCTAGAAAATCTAAAAATCAAAATTAATGAGAAACTAAATGCATGGTGCACATCTGCAATATATATATTGAAGCATTCCTGCAAGTTTGGTTGGAAAGTACCAAGCAGTCTAGGAGGAGTTGCGGCTAATGGAGGTATACCCTATGACTCAAATAAGCTAAAATGACAAAGTCCAAAGATAGCTAGAAAATCTAAAAAAATAAAAATTAATGAGAAACTAAATGCATGGTGCACATCTGCAATAAATATTGAAGCATTCCTGCAAGTTTGGTTGGAAAGTACCAAGCAGTCTAGGAGGAGTTGCGGATAATGGAGGTATACCCTATGACTCAAATAAGTTAAAATGACAGTCCAAAGATAGCTAGAAAATCTGAAAAAAAAAATGAAAAACAAAATGCATGGTGCACATCTGCAATATAAATTGAAGCATTCTTGCAAGTTTGGTTGGAAAGTACCAAGCAGTCTAGGAGGAGTTGGGGATAATGGAGGTATACCCTATGACGCCAATAAGCTAAAATGACAAAGTCAAAAAATAGCTTAAAAATCTGGAAAAACAGAAATAAAGAAAAACAAAATACATGGTGCACATCTACAATATATACTGAAGCATTCCTGCAAGTTTCGTTGGAAAGTACCAAGCCGTTTAGGAGATGCGGATAATGTAAAAATTTTGGAGCCATACAGAAAGACAGACAGACAGATGGACGAACGCAAGACGACGGATAGTGATCCCTATGTGTCAATCCTGCACTAGGTGCAGGCGACACAAAAATAAACCACGTTATGTTCTTGTCTTTTGTTTATCTCACAAGGAACAAAATGTCCTAACCTATACCTCAGGGTATACCTCGAACAATTTTCGATGGTCCCTTCAACTCCGACTTATCGAGGTTCGACTGTACATTCAAAAGCTGAGAAATCCTTGATGAAAAATTTCAACATATGGCTATAATGGGAAAACATAGAAAGCAGCTACAGCCTGCTAAGCTCACCTCATTGTGCAGCAATGTCACATGTTTAACATGTCAGAAAACAGGAACTGACTATAATCAGTGTTCTCCCCAGCATTTTGTGATAGAGTAGGGGCAACTAAGAGTGATGCGAAGCGTGGTGTATATATATAGACCCTTTCACGATATCTGCGGTCATGAATTTTGCACATGCGCTCATATGCCTTTGAGTGGGTAAAATGCAAAGTCATAATATATGTGACGTCTTGATTAATTGTCCTACGATGTCATTTTTGTGGGAATTGTTTTTATTTTCCACTCAAAATCACAGGAACGCAATTATCCTGAAAGGGTCTATATGATCTGCATGACAAATACGTCAACATAAGGTGCCACTATCATAGAAGATATGGTATGGCATGTTTTTCATAGGCATCTTTTCAATGACAGGATCAAGCATATTAACTCCACGGTCTTTTTGTCTCTTCTGCCATTTTTATTTTGATATATCTCTTTATCATGATTATGTAATAGGAATGCAGAAATTTCGATTAGTTAGTTTTTCATTCATTATACCTAAAATAAATCTAGAGCAAACAAAGGAAAATACCTACATTGCTAGAGGATGTTTTTAACGTATCAACTAAATGACCCTCCCTCTTTTTGTGTGCAATCAAAAACGAGTTTCTTCTACATTCTATTCTAAAAAAAGGTCAACTGCAATGTATCTATGGCTAAGATTCAATGGGAAAAGTTTTTCAGTCGATTTAGCTCTCAAATTATTGAATTTATTCAAGTTTTATTTCGTGTATAACGTCAACATAGACAATTTAAGAGTCTCTGATTTTGTCACCGGATGAAAACATCTCACATGTGTTAAACTGAATGAGTGAGATGATAAAGTTAACATCACGACATGAATGTTTTATTACCACGTTCAACGTCTAGGCAGTGAATTAAAGATTCATTTTCACTTCATGTGCACCAGAAGTCGCCATATTGTTTACATTTCGGTCACGTGACATTATTAAATGTACAAATTTTATGCCAGATTGACTACAAACACCTTTTCTTAGCTTAACAGTTATTATAATTATAAAAAAATGTCACATAAATAGCAGAAACATTATGCTTAAACTGTTTGTTTATGCAACATGTTGCCTGAGCAAAAAATATGACATCACATGAAACAAGGGGCTCTCAAGAGCCTGTATCGCTCACCTGGGTCATGGCTGACACAATAAGTCAAAATAATCACAACGTTTAAGGTTCTCATTTTCAAATTTGTTCATTAATGTTTAAGGGTCTCATTNTGAAGTTTGCTTTATATATAAATGTGTCTACAATAGAAATTGCATCTAAATAAAAAATCGTGAACATTGTGGCTGTCTACAACATCACATACATAGGAACGTAACGAACGTAATGAACGTACCCTTTCTATCACTTCCAAACTTTTGCAGCAAGGTTGCCGATTTCATAAATCGTTAAATAAATTTAAAAAGTTTCATCGAAGATATGAACACTTGATATCAAATATAATGTCACTCGCAAACAGCTTATTACTAAGGGCATTTCTCATTCTTGATTTTACGGAAATGTTGTTAAAAAAACGCCAGAAAATGATTAAAAATCCAGAAAAACTGGGACGTAACTTACATTTTCTACGCAATAGGGGATATAGACAGAATACTAGTATTCTGGACGTTTCCGTTAAATTAGCTTTGGGATCCAGTGACCTTAGGATTTTACACGCATACTGGCCTCTCACTGATACTGCCGATATCTACTGAAATACATGATGACTCTATAGGTAAAAAGGAAGGAATTCAGTAAGGGAACCAGTTTGTTTATCTGTGTACCCAAGGAATTGAATGATAAGTAAAGTAAGGATTGGCTGTGCTGCATGATAAGATGTAAATTAACCAAGTCTTTCACATTTTCATGCCATTTACTCTTTGTAGTCTTTCAATAAATAATTAGAAAATGTTTAGCACTTCACAGTAATTTTTGGTGATTTTTTTAAAAAGATGGATTTTTTCACATTCTATGCAGACATTGTGAACTTTAAAGGGGGTATCCCCACTCTTCTATAAATAGCTCAAAAGGAAGGCGGTCATGCATATATAAACTTTTTATTTTTAGAAGTGCCAATAAAAGTTCCTGAACAGCAAGAATAGTTTTTGATCTGATCATTGTTAGAAAGTACTATAAACCTGAAATATATTAGCATTGTGGGCAATGGGAAATGAATTCCTTCCTTGTTCCCTTTACCAAACCCATTTGGGAGTTTTTAGTTTGATTTTTCTTCCGTAGTGCGACAGTGTTTTACCAGCAAACTAGGCTCCTTGAGCTAGCCGACAATTTAGCGGCGAGCATTCCTTGACCCATCTTTCAAAATTACGCTTTGTCCCACTTTTTTCCTTCAAGATTGTGGTCATTGAGTAAGTAGTCTATCTGATTTGGGTTTTATTCGTATGTTTATTATACTATAGGGAAGGGGAGATTTGGGTACCCATAAACCGGTTTAACCCTACCGCTGGCTTTTGCTAGTACCGGTATCAAGTCCGATTGTCCCGAGTTCCTATCGTTGTTTACGTTTGTCTTTTGTATTTTTATTGTGTTTTTTTTGTGCAGTTTCTTGTTACTTTGTGGTATGTGACTATGTTTTTCGGCCATTGTAGGTGTTTCCTGTTATCTTTTTTATTCTATTACAGGAAATATGTTTAATTTATTAAGAAGGATCGCTCCTATGTTTTGGATTTTCGGACACAGATTTGAGTCCTACATATATTCCGGTTTATGGATTTCAAATGTTTTGATTTGATCTGCACTGAAGAGACATAAGTTGTCGAAATGCGCATATGCAGAAACTAATTTCACAGTAACTTCCGTATTTTGTTATTTATCATCGTTGAGTTAGGCTTGAGAAAGCCCGTCTTGAACTTATAATGAGGTATGAGCAAAGTTCGTTATGAAGGCCCCGTTGTGAGTTTAAAATGAAGAAAACAATAAAAATGTTGTGTCATTGCTTGGTTTTACCATTTATTTTTAGAGACGGATTTGGGTAAAAAACACTGTCTATTTTTATTCTCTAGATAATAGAAAACTATTAACAGGTCAAGAAAGAAAAAAATATAAAAAAGGTCTATAATTTCCATAAAAATGTTTGTTTATAAATCTGGAATATAAATTGTTTTGCATCTTGTGCTACTGCCAAAAGTGATTATACTCTAATGGTATCATCGTAAAATTGTTAACAGGAAAATTTATCTGTTAAGGTATCAAAATACCAACGAATGTTAATTCATGTTCAATGAATTAATGCAATCACCGTCTTGATAGATATTCCACAATTTTTGCCATTGAATCTATTTTCTGTCCTCATTTTCTATTCTGTCTATATACTGTTATTTTTATTGAGTCAGCCAAGTCTTTAGGTTATCTTTCATTGTATTGAGAAATCTCATTACTTTCTCCTTTGTAAATGTCCTATTGTGACTTTGATTTCTATACTGCTCTAGTTGTAAGATTGTAAATAAATTTACCCTTGTGCATTGTCATTATTATAATTTGAACTGCTTTCCTTTTGTTGATAATGACTCCTTTTTTTGCCTTTTGGCAACAGAGGTACATTAGTAGATTTACCAATAACATCGTGATTGTTTGATTTTGAATCTTCTAATTAGATGATTCAAATGAAAGTGACATCGAACCAAAAAGCGAACCAGGAGGAATATAAAAATAATACTAGAAGTCTTTTATTTCTTTTACAAAAGCATTATGCTTTCTGTGATTTCCAGATTTACAGTTATGATCAGCGTTGACAACATTTAGTGAAATTATATTTTAGGCCCAGTTTCGTATGAGGACGCTCTTACACTATAATGGTCTCTTAAATCGAAAAAAAATAATTTAATAAAAGAAATTGAAGCAGTATCTTACTACCTTAAGTACTAGAATAATATCACATTTTCATCGTACAACACAGCTTTTGTTGATCCTTTTCTCCTCTCTGCTTTTATGCTGCAATTTGAAAACAAGTTGAAATCTGGAAGTCCTACCTTACCCATGATGATGATAGTTCAAATTGCATTTTTGATTCAAGTATATTCTAAGGAATGAGGAATTATACATGCATCATCTGCAGAAATGACCAGTATATGTAACTCCCATGGTTATTTAAAGCAGTCTTCCACGACCCAAGTTGTTCCTGCCTACTGTTTACATTTCTGTACATGGAATTTTGAGAATCAAAATAATCAGGAAGCATTCTTGAAATTCAGTTTAATGCTTTACGACTGATGTTCAAAGTCAGCTGTCATCAGATAATTTTAATTAACAACTTAAAACAGTTAGAGCAAAAAGTAATTACTATGAAACTAATAGCTTAAAACATCTTTTGTCGAATAGCACCGCAAAAGAAATGAGAAAGGCATCACGCTATATGGCATCGAAATTTAACTTCATTATACCCCATCATTTCCCTTATTACACGAGAGACGTATAACAGAATGTTGTGGTGAAGTAATCTTGAAGTGTGTAATTAATGTAGCCTTGTCATGCTACTCGAAAAATGAGCATTTCACCGTATGCCATATTTTGTTAAATTGAATTGAATAATGACTTTACAGATACGAATTTGCGTAAAATGGTTTTAATGTCATCACTTGATGCATCATTTATTTTATATTAAATAAATATCTATTATTGGACTTTAATTTTCTGTGTATAGTTTTGCCTGTGTTGGATGTTCCTATGCTGGAGAAAAAGTATAATGGATAATGGTGATTCATTTCCATCAGTTTTCCATTTTCATCACAAATGCAGCATGTTTTATGACACAGTTGAATCTCATTTCAGTTTGCACTAGAAAATCAGCCCAGTAACACCGTGTCTTGTGGTTTCGAGCGAGATGATCGGTTTAAAAACTTGGAAAAAGCTGACGGAGTCGGTCTTCAATCTAGTTATGCTTCACCTAAAGTGGGGCAATTGTCTTATCTTTGCATTTTACTACCATAAAAATAATTATGTACTCTGTTTGACGAGTAAAATTTCAGTTAGAAATGGATGCAAAGAACAATTTCCTTCCATATGTCTTGCGTCTTAATGTTTCTAACAGGATTGTTTATTCACTATTTAATCTGTATACCATATCATTTCAATTTTGATTGCATGAAAAATAAGAATACCCTAATGTAGAACGCGTTTCTTAGTTTTTTTTTCAATGTTTGGTGTATCAAAGTCTTAGGAAAAAACCGCGGAATTTGACTCACAAAGGAAAAATTGATTATTTGCAGAAAATTATATCATGTTAACTGTATAGACTATTAAATAGATCCGGGCTAAACATATGGCTCGAGATCTAGTACTTTCTTTTAAATGTATGTTATTCCCAGTATATCAACAGGTGTGCTCGTGTTGTTACTTATTTGTAATTTGCAACAATCAGAATATCTCGCAATTGCCCCATTTCCAGTTCTTATAAATGCGGCTATTTAAGGTAGTACACCTTGGTTAAGGGAGTTAACTCTTTAAATCAGTAGGGCATTTGAAACAGACATTGATGCTTTTTAATCATTGATGTGGCAAAAAATCAAAATCCTCTATGTTGCTAAGAAGCTTAGAATACCTATATGAAAATGTTTAAAACAAACATACAAGTGATATTTGAGATTTATGTCCCATATCCTAGGTCTACTTCCTTAAGGCTATATGATATCCAATACCTTATCAATAGCCTTTAAAAGAATTTTCATACAGATTTCGGGTCATATTTATATTTTTTGTAAACAGTTCAATTGTTGCACGGCCGAATGGACATAAATAGCTTAAGTGCTCTTGTTCTTGGCCATCATTCTTTTTTATATTGCATAAATTTATTATATATACAGTGCTCATGCAAATATCGTTTTGTTACAAAATTGACCCAAAAACTGCTATTGAATGTTATACAATTGCCATTACAATTTCCCTAGCCTTTAAAAGAATTTTCATAGAGATTTAAGGTCTTGCTTGTAATTTTTGTACTTCTGTAAGGTAACGAGTGCAATTTTTGTACAACAGTAAGTTAACCAGCTCATTTTTTGTACGGCTGTTAGGTAACCAGTTCAATTTTTGTACGACTGTAAGGTAACCAGTTCAATTTTTGTACGGTTGTAGAAACGAGTTCAATTTTTGTACGACTGTAAGGTAACCAGTTCAATTTTTGTACGGCTGTAAGGTAACCAGTTCAATTTTTGTACGGCTGTAAGGTAACTAATTCAATTTTTGTACGGCTGTAAGGTAACCAGTTCAATTTTTAAACGGCTGTAAGGTAAGCGGTTCATTTTTTGCACGGCTGTAAGGTAACCAGTTCATTTTTTTTTGCAATTAAAACAATAGCTTAGGTGTTCTTCTTTTGGTAATCATTCTTTGTTTTATATTGCACAAATCTTTATATACAGTGCTGCATGCAAACATGTTTTTGTTACACAGTTTACCCGAAAAAAATCTTACGAAGTTTCCAATAAACTATAATTGGTTAAATCAAAAAGATCTAATTTAAACATACAAATCAACATTTTAAATATCAATTCTATGAGCTTTTTACCCCGTTTTGTTTTATTACATCACCAGGGGGTCATTAACCAATCGATAAGTATAGTTAAAATGCGATTTCCTGTAATAGGTTCATAAATTTTTATTGGAGTATGCATACTTCACTGTTTTACAGTGAATGAGTAAAAAAAGGTTATTGGTCAAAGTGAGGAAAATCCGTCGATAAAATCAAAAGCTACTGAGTAAAGCATTGTTTCTTTCGACTATAATTTACTATAATTTAAAATTACGACGTCATTGCAGTTTAATGCAACAATTCTACAATTAACATTGTACGATTATTGACTTTTATTTAGGTTAATACAAGAATTTATCAATCCAAGGATTAAGATATTTTATTATGTCATAAATTCCGAGATAAATATTCAGAAAGGGATATGCAAACGTGGACAACCAGTTCTTCTGAAAAAGCGATGCACCGTTCGCATACAGAACGATGACGACATATGTTGTGCAAGAGCCATCATGACGGCCATTTCCAAAATTGACTGAAACGAACACTGGAGCTCTATCAAACATGGCAAATACATGTACATCCAAATGGAATGGAATTGGAACTACACACTAGGGTTGGAGTACATTCATAAATCATACACTAACTATAATAAGTATATAATAAATTTTATTTTTTGCATAAAAGATGCGAAAGGGATGGGAAACAACTTCTGGAAACATGAGAGCGTTCTATTCCTTAAAAAACAACAAGATTTGCAATTGCAAGCAATAGCTGATGTTAACCCAGACCACCAATTCGACGATTTCACCTTATTCACAGCATCAAAATCTACCTAGAAATCAATTTTTGTTGAAATAAGACAAAGTCGATTTTTTTACGTATTTAGGTTGTCATTTTGGAAACGGCAGCCATTTTGAAAAAAATTATCACATAGATTCCTTCCTCTAATCTTAATGAACATTAACATATCCTTTCGTAAAATAATTAATACAAAATATAAACTAATTGCTCCAAGCAGTACCTGAGATATAGAATCCCCAATTTTTCAACGTAAATTGGCGGCCATCTCGGAAATGGAGGTCATTTTGAAAATTTTAAACACAAAGCATACAACTTCAGATGGTGGTCGAACTTTGTGCAAAGTATTCAATCACTTTATCCAGCCATTTCAAAATATTTATTGGAAGAAGAAAAAGGAATAATAATAATCAGAAGAAACGTAGAATAACAAAATGTCACTCCGACTTCGTATGGGTTGACATAATAATAATTAGAAAAAACGTAGAATAACAACATGTCACTCCGACTTCGTATGGGTTGACATAATAATAATTAGAAGAAACGTAGAATAACAACATGTCACTCCGACTTCGTATGGGTTGACATAATCATAATCTGATTCAGAAGAAACGTAGAATAACAACATATCACTCCGACTTCGTATGGGTTGACATAATAATCAAATGACTACAGGTACAGTTATATGAAGCTGAAAACGGTTACATATCTCTTTTTAACAATACAAATTTTATGAAAATCGGTCCAGAAATGAATTATGTAGAATTTTTTAAACAGAGGCCGTTTTAACAAGAAATGCACAGGTAAATTTCACTTTGTGGAAATACTTTTGAGCACTGACTGTAGAGACTTTGTCTCGAGTGCATTTCCTCCATATCCTTTCATTGTTTATTTAAGACTTGAGATTGTCTCTCCTGCAATGTGTTGTCCATAAAAAAAGATTTCCCGCGTAGGAGATGTATGCTTTTTATTTATTTTAGTTATGACGTACTGGTTCTTGAGAAAATTTTTCATATGGATATACTATCATATGTTTAAAAGTTATGCATTATATTATTTTTTCGGTAATGTTCAAATATAATTCTGACCATCTGTTAATAGTGTCCACATCTCATTTTTCTATAATGCCAAGTTTTCTTACAATCGACTTGATGAGCTCCCGGTGTTTGTCTTTATGTTGTATCTGTCCACTATATCAGGACACTAGAGCTTTTGTCGGACAACGGGTGACAGTGATTGTAAAAGCACTTTCCCAGTTGATTTTATGTTTGTTGACGATCCCACATCCATGGACTAAATAAAACATAGATTTGGCGTTTTTGGAAAACTAGCATTGAATTCCACTCAAACCGGTCATATAGGGACCATCTTGAACTTACTATTAGGTATAAGCTAAGATAATTGTTAAAGACGTCGCGATGACTTCAACATGAAGAATGACAATAAAAGCGTTGTTTCATCGTTTGGTTCTACCAGGTATTTATAAAGACATTGTCTCATGTGCACTTACTTTATATCCTTTCATTGTTTATTTTACAAAATAATTTGTGCACCACCATTTTAATTATAGTATAGTAATTTATAATATGAATTTTGATAATTTCAAAACATTATAAAGTTATATATTTCATTCTGCATTTGCGAAATTTATCTGTTTCATTGAAATCTTACGTAACAACAGCGTCTCATCGTTTACCGTAATATCTTATATGACAACAACGTTTGCCATTGTTTGTCGTGATATCTTATATGACAACAACGTTTGCCATCGTTCGCGTAATATCTTATATGACAACAGCGTTTGCCATCGTTTGTCGTAATATCTTTATGACAATAGAGTTTGCCATCGTTTGTCGTAAAATCTTATATGATAACAGCGTTTGCCATTGTTTGTCGTAATATCTTATATGATAACAGAGTTTGTCATCGTTTGTCGTAATATCTTATATGATAACAGCGTTTGCCATCGTTTGTCGTAATATCTTATATGATAACAACGTTTACCATCGCTTGTCGTAATATCTTATATGACAACAGCGTTTGCCCTCGTTTGTCGTAATATCTTATATGATGACAGCGTTTGCCATCGTTTGTCGTAATATCTTTTATGACAACAGCGTTTGCCATCGTTTGTCGTAATATCTTATATGATAACAGCGTTTGCAATCGTTTGTCGTAATATTTTTTATGATAACAGCGTTTGCCATCGTTTGTCGTAATATCTTATATGATAACACAGCGTTTGCCATCGCTTGTCGTAATATCTTATATGATTACAGCGTTTGCCATCGCTTGTCGTAATATCTTATATGACAACAGCGTTTGCTATCGTTTGTGGTAATATCTTATGATGACAACAGCGTTTGCCATCGTTTGTGGTAATATCTTATAATGATAACAACGTTTGCCATCGTTTGTGGTAATATCTTATATGATAACAGCGTTTGCTATCGTTTGTCGTAATATCTTATATGACAACAGCGTTTGCCATCGTTTGTCGTAATATCTTATATGATAACAGCGTTTGCCATCGTTTGTCGTAATATCTTATATGATAACAGCGTTTGCCATCGTTTGTCGTAATATCTTATATGATAATAGCGTTTGGCATCGTTTGTCGTAATATCTTATATGACAACAATGTTTGCCATCGCTTGTCGTAATATCGTATATGACAACATCGTTTGCCATCGTTTGTCGTAATATCTAATATGATAACAGCGTTTGCCATCGTTTGTCGTAATATCTTATATGATAACAGCGTTTGCCATCGTTTGTCGTAGTATCGTATATGACAACACCGTTTGCCATGGCTTGTCGTAATATCTTTTATGATAACAGCGCTTACCATTGTTTGTCGTAATATCTTATATGTCAACAACTTTTGCCATCGCTTGTCGTAATATTTTATATGACAACAGCGTTTTCCATCGTTTGTCGTAATATCTTATATGATGACAGCGTTTGCCATCGTTTGTCGTAATATCTTATATGATAACAGCGTTTGCCGACGTTTGTCGTAATATCTTATATGACAACACCGTTTGCCATCGTTTGTCGTAATATCTTATATGACAACAGCGTTTGCCATCGTTTGTCGTAATATCTTATATGACAACATCGTTTGCCGTGATAGCGAGGTTCCTACATACCGTGTGGACATTGCCTGCAGGCAGGTTGATGTCTTTCATCTTTGTCTCATTACATTTCTCCTTTCTTCTCCATGCTCCTTTCCCCCACCCTTCCTCCTGATCTCCCTTTCTTAGGTCCTTTTTCCTCTCTCCCTTCCTTTCCTGTTTTCCTTTCTCCTTCCCCCCACTGTTATCTCTCTAGCCACTCTTTACTCGTCCATCCCCTCACATGTATCTGCTACATCCGGCATAATCATAATATATACGTGCTGTAAGGTCTGTAAAAAAGAGTTACTTGTGTTTTCATGATTTTACACAATGCTTCAGCATTTTACTAAAGTTCAGTTATTTAACCCACTCGGATTCAATTACTTGAATTGCACTTAATTTTTAAAGAGAAATCATTCAGTGCATATTATCTCCCACTGCAGCAATGCGATTTTAAAGTATTTTGTCATGTTATCTATACACTGAACAGGAAGATCAAACGCTTCAATGTTAGTCCCGAAGGAGTAAAGATATTTATAATGAAATACTCATAAAATGGTTAAAAATTATTCTCAGATGACATATCAAAATTTAAGCGGTTTTGAATATGCTTTTATGTTGTGCCCCAATGGTTTTGTAGAATTTCATTAGTATTCTTGTATATTAATTTCAATTAACAAGAAAGCTTTCAGTATTTACTTGCGTGGCTGTTACATTAGAATGTAAAAACTGGATTTACCTTTAGCAATTTCATTGCATAGCTAAAAGCTTATAATTGCTGCTGCTATTTTGCTCTATTTACAAAGCGTCCATTTATATGAATAACTATGTTTATTCAACTCTTTGATAAGTGATCTCAAAGCACTTCTAGATAGTTCAACATGAAATCATCCTAATACAAACAACTTTAAAATGTGGAATTTAGCAGCAATTAAACAGTGTTGATTCAGTAGAAAGTGACACATTTCATCATCAGTTACAATTTTGATCAATTAAGCATGTCCAGTAACCCCTTAAAGGAGGCACACCCAGGTTAAGGAACATAACCCTTCAAAATCACTTGTATCACCTTGGTACTGTTTGAGGGTTAGAGTAGTTATGCTACCATGGTTCTCAATTGGTTTTGTCTCAGGGTTAGAAAATACCAATAACCAATCAGTAACCTAACAGATCTTTCAAAACATACGCCTCACTGATCGTGTGGCGGGTGCTGTATACAAGGCAGGACATTCTTACCCTTCCGGAGCACCTGATGTCACTCTTGTTTTTTGAGAGTTCACACTGTTAGTGCTTTAGTTTTTTGTTGTTTATGTAATGTTCGTGTGTTTTGTGGGCATGTGGTGTCTTTGGTCTCTGTCTTTTGGTGTTCTTGTTTTTGCCTTGTCTCTGGCTTTGATTTGTGTAATCTTGTGCTTTGTTCCTTCGGTATTCTACTGCCGTTGTTTTATTTGTTTGTTTTAATCATTTTCATATATAAATATATAAATTTATATATTGTAAGATTCTAAGTCACGTAGATGATTTTGTTTCTTTTTCACACAAATGCTAAAAAAGAGATAATAAAAATGTCTGTTTCAAACGTCTTGCTGATTTAAAGAGTTGAACCCTTAACCTAGGTCTACAACCAGAAGGAAACTCACCAAAATGTACCATTCACAAACCATCAATACCGCCAATTCACTGTTAATTCACTCTCTCTATATAAGGCGACCGCTTTGATGCTAAGAAAATCTAGAAGCCTATACATTTTGTGTTAACTTTTATAAATATCCTGGGTATTGACTAAGGCTTCTCATACGTATTTGGTACACTCTTATCAATGGAGCTTGACATCGAAAATCTTGATATAAAAAAAAATAATAAGCCTCGCCATCCCCAACATCTTAAATGAAAATCCATCGTTCTCAACTAGGTCCATTTGAATTGTCACAAAAACTTTTGTCGACTTGTTCGAAATTATCTTCTTTATTAGGAACTTGTTCCTATTAAGAATATAGCCGGACTATTGTTCCTTGGAAGAAAAATAGTATTCTGTCATGAATCAATTTCACGGAGAAAATTGGCAGCAGCCTGCTGCCTTAAGCTAGCATTACGCAAAACGACATCTTTTGATTACTGTACATACCAGCCTACTCCTTTACTTAAACAAGATTATACAATAGACAATTATGATAATGGTAGAAAAAACAAAGGGATCAGCAATAGTTAAAGGCAATTCATAATAAGAGATGAAAGTACTAATATGATTGCATCGTATAAATCATATCGTTGACAACAACTATTTGGCTTCGTTATCTTGAAAACGGATTGAAAAAAATGCATAATACAACTATGTATAAGCTTCTACTAAGGTGACTTGGTCCAATATCCACGTTTTGATGTTTCTCGGGCCATCCTTTGGAATACTGAAAAATATAAGTGCGTTTCTAAATGGAAAATCTCGGAACTATTTATGTACCCCGATTTTCCCCGGACTAAAAATGTAAATAAAATTCTTTCATTAAAATTTTTGTTTAAAGATCAAAAACGTGAAAAAAAATCGAAAATGTCATCATTTTGATTTCCCAGGCAATAAAGTAGAACAAAAACAAACAATGAAAATACTTTATGATGACCTAATCGTGAAATGCGTCTATGACATGAACTTGGAAAAATGTGGAGAAAGAAGACTCAGTTGAAGGTGTATTAAGATAAAAATCATCGGGAGAGCGCTTTCGTTATTATTTATGTTCATGCAGTTTTAAATGTGCATTTTTATTATCCGATAGGGGTATGTTTCATGAAGCATGATATACTTGTAAAGACGTGTATTTTGATAAATATTTTTTATATTCTAAATTTCGTTGTACTTCAGTTATGTAATTAACGTCAAAAGGACCGGTTTATCTTATTTTAACGTCAATTGCTTAAGGGGTGAAAATCCAGAATATTTTTTACACGAATCGAGTTCACCGTTGATGAATGAATCATGAAAATTGTTCGATTCCAATAATTGGGACATTGCATCAGGTCATGAATTTGCAATATTCAAAATAAGAAATGAGACATTTTCTGTTCAATTGTATTTCTCAATCAATTTTTTTTTACATTTTTGATTTTATGGTCTTCCAAATGTTTAGATTTTATCTGCACTGAAGAGACATAAGTTGTCGAAATGCGCATATGCAGAAAATAAATTCACAGTAACCTCGGTATTTAGTTATTTGTCAGAACGGCGAAGACTGCCTTTACCGACAGTTGTTATGTAAAAAGAGTGACAAACTTAACACTAATGGATCATGTAGCAGCAGGTCCTGTGAGATGTCACAATGTCTAGATTGTACAAAATTGTGTTACCGTAAATTGTATACGAAATGTATTGTATGAGGAATACATGGCGTCATAGCAACAGTTGTTTTAAGGATTGTAAGAGTGATGATGTGTACAGATTAGAAAAAAAATATATTCAGGTATACATTTTACAATGTGCTTTTGTTTTTAAGAAAGTAAAATATTATTATTGATAAATTCAGTTTATCGATTCTATCGTTGTTTAGTATAAATCAACACGGTTTGGCTATAAAGTGGTGAGCAGATACTAAACCCAGCATTGTTGAATTCATTGAATTTATATCAGCAATTATGTAACAACTTTGTTCAAATCTTACTTAAACACGTTCTTAATCAAAACATACTTTCCCTCGTATTTTCCCACGTTCATTAAATTTACCGTAAAGCTTCCGAATTTCTAACCTCTTAAAAATACTGAGGCTTCATCACGGGTATGTCACTCTGTGGGTGTCCTTGGTACTGGATTTTGCCTCCTATTTCGATTTTTTTGGCAATTAGTTCTTTTTTCTTGACTACTCTTGGATTATGGCTTTCCATATAATTTCATTTTAATGCTGCTGATGAGAGGTATCTCTTTGAAACACGTGAACAGCATAACGAAAGTTACTGTTTATTGTGCAAAGTAAGTGAGAACCGAACCGTCAGTCAAAGAACGAACAATCCATGGACAAAAGCAACACCGGAAACACCAAGAAACAAGGACACCACTCGAGAACGGGCAAAAAAAAAAAGAAAAAAGAAGACACACATACAGATGAACAACACGGACCCAATAAAAACCATGGGTGAGATCAGATGTACCGGTAGAGTAAACATCTCCTGCTTCGTATAATACACCCGCCGTGTTGAACATGTCAACTCCGGTAGTAAAGTCAAATCCGATAGAGTGAAAAACAAACTTTAGTTGTAGAGGGAAAGATCTGTTGTCATCTGGGATACAGATATCCTGTAACGATCGACAAGATAGTGATGTCGGCCGTAAAACTTCTGTAGTGACGACTTTAAGTTTTTGGTAACGTACCCTTGCTTAAGTAGTCTATTTGTAAGCAACTTGGCTCTATCAAGGAGGTCGCTGTATCGAGCACAAGCCCTTGAATAGCGAATGAGTTGTGAGATGTAAACTCGATATGCTGGTGCTTTTGGAATGTTGCCACAAAGAAAAGGGAAGTTTAATATTGGAAAAGTGAAGTCATCGCGTTTGTCATACAACCTAGTTTGTAATGTACCTCTGTTGTCAATTTCAAGATGAAGGTCAAGGAACGATACCGATGTGGATGTATCTGTAGTATCCTTAATTTCAAGCTCTTTTGGATAAAATATGGGGACAAGTGATGACCCTAAAAGATGTCTCGCCCGTCCCTGCTGGCCTCTAAATTGATGTGAAATCTAAGTGAACTAATCAGAAAAGTGAACATGCTCACTAGACCATGAAATTGAGGTCAAGGACAAAAGTCACCTGCCAGACTGACATGTATTACCCAAGACCAACCTACATACCAAATATTATCAACCTACCACTTCTAGTTATTGAGAAATGGACTTAAGCAGAAAAACTTAACGTGGCCACTAGTCCGTGAAATTGAGGTCAAGGACAAAAGTCACCTGCCAGACTGACATGTACAACCCAAAACCAACCTACATACCAAATATTATCAACCTACCACTTCTAGTTATTGAGAAATGGACTTAAGCAGAAAAATTAACGTGGCCACTAGACCGTGAAATTGAGGTCAAGGTCACATAATTTTATGTCCGTCAGGTAGCACTTGATCAGTACTACCATTTGACCAAATATGATGTTCCTACATCAAAGGGTTTTCAAAATATCCTGCATTTAGTAAAAGTTAACGCCGTCGCCGTCGTTATACTTTGCACGCATATGTCTCGCTTTCGCGACTTTCGTCGCGGGCGAGACAAAAATCACCAAAGCAAGGGTTGTTTAGTGATAAAATATCATTTATATAACGGCAGCTTAAATTAAAGGACTGGGCCAGTTTTTTGTCTTTATTTGAAGAAGCTCTTCAATGAATTCTGCCTGATAAGAGTGGAGAAACAGATCGGCTAAAAGAGGTGCACAGTTCGTGCCTATTGGAAATCCGATTGTCTGTTGAAAAACAAGTCATCCAAACTGGACAAATATATTGTCAATCAGAAACTCTACCATTTTAATCACTTCTTCCTCCGTGTATTTTTTCTGTGATTCTGAGTCGTATTTCACAAAGTATGCTTGTTCTCTGCCTATGACAATGTACTTATATCTTCGTTCGCCGTTCTCACGGGAGATACATCTATGAATTATGTCTTTCAGTCGTGATTTCAGTTGTTCATGAGGAATGGTAGTATAAAGCGTGGAGAACTCAAAAGTTTTAATGCTGTTGCAATGCGATAATGATCTTGATTTAAGGATGTCAAGCAGATCTTTAGAGTTTTTTAATATCCACATTTCATTTACACCACTTCTTGAAAATTACGTCATTGTCTCTGCAGACAAAGCTTCTAACAACAAACTGTTTATGTGTAAGAAACACTATCTCGACTGTCTTGGGAAGGAGATGGGCATCGACAGTTCATCTGGAAACCCTACCTATACCCCTACTACAATATCGAGGGATGAGATTGTAAAAAATCACACTTCTGTTTTAGCATCATTTGGCATTACAGCAAATGATGAAAAAAATTAACACCCTTACATCTACTGGGTACCTCAACTTCATAAGAATCCATACAAACAGAGATTCATTTCCGGGTCTTCCAGATGCACCACTAAACCTCTTTAACAGCTCCTCACTACTTTGTTGACCGCAGTCAGAGATGGCCTGAAAAACTACTTTAATAAAGCTTACTCCACAAGCGGTGTGAATCAAACGTGGATTCTAAATAATTCAAAAGATCTCCTTGAACAGCTATCCTCGACCAATCTTACCCATTGCCATAGCATTCAAACCTTTGACTTTTCTACTTTTTATAGGACCCTGCCACACAATAAACTTAAAACAGTGATTGCAGATTTAATAAATCAATGTTTCTGCACTAAAAATCGAGAACGCAGATACACCTATTTAGTTATAGGGAAAGACAAGACATACTTTGTTAAGAACCACACTGATTCAAACAAGAAGTACACCGAGACTGACGTAATCAAAATGTTAGAATTTTTGATCGACAATATTTTTGTCGAATTCGGAGGTCGTGTTTTCCAACAGACAATAGGGTTCCTATAGAAACTAACTGTGCGCCGCTTTTAGCTGACCTTTTCCTTCACTCGTACGAGGCCAAGTTTTTACAAGGGCTTATTCAAAGAAATCAAAAATATTAAGCCCAGTCCTTTAATTTCAGCCTCCGCTACATAAACGATGTATTTTCTCTTAATAATCCTAAATTTAAGGAGTATTTACATCAGATCTATCCCAATGAGCTTGAAATTAAAGAAACAACTGAAACACCTACTTCAGCTTCGTACCTAGATCTGTTATTGTATATTGACGAAGATGGACGTTTGAAGTCTAAGCTGTATGATAAGCGTGATGATTTTAATTTCCCAATGTGAACTTTCCCTTTCTTAGCAGCTATATGCCTACCTCTCCAGCCTATGGAGTGTACATTTCACAGTTGATTCGCTACTGTCGAGCGTGTAGTTTGTACAGTGATTTTTTTAACAGAGCAAAAACACTGTCCCAAAAGCAGAAAAAAAGCTGCTTAGTCAGGTACTTGTTCAACCTATGTTAATTTCATCCCTCAAGAAATTCTATGGCCGTCACCATCACCTTCAGTTGGACATTTTCAGCTAGATTCACCTTTTCCCCGATTTGACTACCGACTTTTACATTTTCCTGGATTGACCCACTCACAGTGTGATGGGTGTTGTTAAAAGAGCAGGACTTGCTTACCCTTCTGGAGCACCTGATGTCACTCTCAGTTTCACTGGAGTTCACACTGTGAGTGCTTTGTTTTGAATGTTGTGATTTCTGTTTCTGTGCTTTGTGTCTGTCTAGCGTCGTTGTTTTGTGTCTGGCGTCATTGTTTTCTGTGTTCTCGTTTTGGCCATGCCTTTGGACTTCGATTTTTGTAAATTCTTTTTTCCTTCGGTATTCTACTGCCGTTGTTTCTTGAAAAGCTAGTATCACAGTATTTTTGAAGGCCCTTTTTTACGGCTGTCAAGAGGGAGGTTAAAAGCTTAGAAAGAGGTTTTGTGGAACATTTTGCAGATCCAACAATGTACCGTTGTTTGTATGGGCATTTGTGTAATTTTGGTACCCAGTATAAGGAACGGAGATTGGTGTCTTTCTCTTTGGTTGAAATCCCAAAGGAAAGCAAAACAGATTTATGGTTCTGTAATATCTCCTCCTTAGACAGAGAAGTAGCTATGTAGGTTGGATTGCCCTGGGAGTTACCAATGCCTAGTTCCTTCTTTAAACATTCGATGTTAATAATTTTTACATATGAAATAATGTTATTAGGGGCCTTATCTGCTGGAACAACAACATATTTGTCATGAATGGAGGACAATTATCTGGCAACATCGGTATTTTGGAAAATGGATGATGCTTTGGTTCTCATTGACCCTCGTAGATGACTAATTCGTTTAAGAATTATGGACCTCACAGCCTTAATCCACTCCGAAAGAGAATCAAGGTCTTCATCTTGTTCACTTTTAATCCATTTTCTGGCAAAGTCCTCTACAGCATCCATAAGGAGTTTAAAATTTTGCTCCCAGTTGATGGATCGTGGCTCACGGAATTTTGGTCCCTTTGAAAGGATATCACGGAGAGACGGGTTTTCGATGATGTTCAAGTCTCCCGTTATGACGTGACCACAGACTATATCTGTAGATGAACATTCGGGTGGTTTAGACTTGAGGTCGTCGGTGATAAGGCCCTGCAATACACGTTTATGGTTGAAAAATTTAGATGCTATCGGGGAAGTATAGGTATATGAGATGATTGGAACTGATGTGTCCTTAAAATATGGAGGTATTTTGTTTTTTACATTTAACTTCGTTATTTATATGTTTTGGAATCAACTACCACATCCTTGAAATGCTGAAACCATTCGCATTATGATAACAAAATAGCGAAGTTAATGTGAAATGTGTGTTTTCCTGTTGTTCTTATCTGAGACACTTTGTCAACATGATACGATATTGAAGTGTTATTTTTTTTTATACATTTCGGTGTCGAATTTCTTGAATGACTAATAAACATGAACAACAATAACGGTGTATCACACCCACAATTGTAACTCATTGAAATAGCAAATCAATCACGTTTGACCTTCAAGTGACATGGCAAACATTTTGATACAGTGAAATCATAATATTAATACAACCTTATCTTTTTTGGTCATTCATATAACATTCAGCTAATAGAAACGGCTAATTTAATTTATAGTAACTGTCAATCATATTTGTGAGTCAGTAGAAATTGACAAAATATTAGCAAAAGAAAAGAGATTCTAGTTTCTCTTATTCTGTGTCTGATTTTGTCACTGTTGGTGGGGATCAAAACGATCTCCAACTTGTGAAAAATTTTAGTGAAATCACTTCATCACTTCGGCCGAAGTGCTACGCGAGTATTTCCTTATTTATGTCAATTACATGATGCGTCTCGATTTTGTGCCTTATCTAAGTCAAAGCTTAATTCACAACGATAAGGTGCACATTCAAGCAAATAAGGCACTTAATCGAGTCGCATCTATACGATTTAAATACCATTCACGTAAATAAGGAAACTATTGGTGGGGATCAAAACGATCTCCGACTTGGGAAAAACTTAAGTGAAATCAGTTCATCACTTCGGCCGAAGTGGTACGCGAGTATTTCCTTATTTATGTCAATGACATGATGCGTCTCGATTTAGTGCCTTCTTCTCCTTCCAATAAAGGACTGGGTTCAATTGTTGAATGTGAGTGTCCTGTTGTTAAAACTCCGCAGGTCCTCGGGAACAGACGAGTACATAGCAAGCTCTGCTCTATGTGCAATAAAAGAAACTGTATTTATATGGCTAAAACTATATACACTTGCTTCTGTCACTAGTATGCGTAGAGGGGTTCTGGTAGTCGCTGTATCATACCCCTTAACTCCTCTAGACTGTCTGCATCGGTGACGTAGGTTGGCAGAAGGTTCCACTCCCTGATGGTACGAGGGAAAAAGGAAAACTTGTATACATCCTTCTGTGCCACTGGTTGGTATAGGCGGTTGGAACCTCTTGTCCTTCTGTCCCCGGTTCTGATGACATCAGTCTGTACTTCAACAATCTCATGTGTGATCTTATACATGAAGATGAGTTGGTTGGTATAGTGACGTTGTTAAGTGGTTGCCAATTCAAGGTTTGTACCATATGGGAAACGCATTCCGGTGTGCGGTCTCTATAATTGTTGTGGACAAACCGAGTAGCTCTCCTCTGCACTTGTTCGGGTTTATGGATCTCAGTTGTGGAGTGTGGATCCCACACAGATGAGGCGAATTCCAGGGTCGGTCTTGTCAGAGTGGTGAATGCAGTGGCCTTGACTGATTTGGGACAGTCTCTGAGGTTACGTCGGATGAATCCCATCGACCTGTTGGCTTTGGAGACTGTGTCGTCATTGTGTTTACTCCACTGCAATGGTGAATGAAAGGATATGGAGTAAATGCACATGAGACAAAGTCTCTACAAATACATGGTAAAAACAAGCAAAGGAACAACGCTTTTATCGTTGTTCTTCATCTTGAAGTCACCATGAGGCCTTCAACAATGAGCTTTGCTCATACCTCATAGTAAGTGCAAGACGGCCCCTAGCATCGGTTTAAGCGGAATTCTTTGCTAATTGTCGAGCACCGCTACATCCATGTCTTCATTGTCTTCACTCCTAGGTACTCCTTGATGACTCCTAGGTTCTTGACACTGTCGACAACTTCCAGGGTATGACCATGCAGAGTGTATCTTGTCGGTAAAACATGTCGTTGGTTGGTGGCTATCCTGATGACTGTGCATTTCTGAGGATGGGAACTCATCTGCCATTCCTCTTCCCATTTCTCAAGTGCTGAAAGATCTTTTTGCAACAGCTCTTAGTCCTTCTGATGTCTAATCTCACGAAATAGGAGGCAGTAATCTGCAAATAAGCGTACATCTGATGAGGTGGTAACATCGGTAAGTCATTTATAAATGACAGAAAGTGTAAAGGATCAAGCACTGTTCCCTGTGGTACCCCAGAGAGGTCATCTTTCTGGGATGACTTTACTCCACTTGTTGTTTCCGGTTCCTAAGGTAAGAAGAAATCCAGACCAGTGTAGATCCGCCAACTCCGTTGTACTCAAGTTTATGCAGAAGTCTACGATGAGGGACTTTGTCGAAGGTCTTGGCAAAGTCAAGTAGTTTGACGTCGACTTGTCCTCTAGTTGTAAGGCTCTGGGCTATCTTCTGGATTGTCGTCACCAGTTGTGTCTCACAGGATCGCTTGTATCTGAACCCATGCTGCTTGTCAGTCAGGATTCCATGTGTATCGTAATGGCCCATAATGCTACTGTGGATGAAATGCTCAAGAGTCTTGCAGACTATCGATGTTAAGGATACTGGTCTGTAGTTGGACGGTTGATGTTTCTCGCCTTTCTTGAATACAGGAACAATATGTGCATCTCTCCAATCTGATGGTAATTCGCCTTTGGCTAGCGAAAACTGGTAAAGGCGAGTCAGGACTGGTGATAGTTCTTCTGTTGCATTTTTTAAATGAATGATGGGATACAATCAAGCCCTGTGGCTTTATGTGGGTTCAAACCTTTTAGTAGTTTAAGTACTCCCTTGTTGTTGATAATTATATCTTCCATTTTTTGGGTATTTGTTACGTCCTTTACTTAGGATAGATATTGTATCTAACTTAGTATTTACTGAATTAAACTGTTCGTTCTATAGTTCAGCTTTTGATGAAGGTTCACTTTGTATAAATCCGTCTTTGTTTTTTAGTGGTGCTACTCCTGAAGTATCCTGTCTTTTACTCTTTGTGGCTGCCCAGAATCGTTTGGAGTTTTCCTTAAGGTCGCTACTGATGACATCATTCATGTACCCCGGTATTTCTTGTAGGCTGATCGTAATTCTCGTTGTGTTTTTGCTTTTATGTTTCGGTATCTATTCCAATCTGCAGGGTTCGATGTTTTCTTTGCTTTACTATAGGCTCTTTGATGTTGCCGTCAACCCATGGATGGGTTTGTCTTGCCAGTGTTCTCTTGGTTGGTACATGTTTGCCGATTGTATCGGCTATTTCGTCTTTTATGTTGATCCACATTTCGTCGACTGATGTAAATGACTGAGTCAGAAAGGATGTACTATATGCCATAAACGTCTTTTTTATTTCTGTTATATTAGCCTTATCATAAGTATATTGTTCTTCCATTTGGTTTTACTCTAGCCGGCTGATGCGATGTGTCGAAGAGTACAATATCATGTTCACTTTTGTCAGCAATAGGTGGTAGAGGTTTGCAGCGTTCAACATAACTTGGACGTGATGTGAATATTAAGTCTAGTGTGTTTCCCCTCTGGTAGGAAACTGACCATTTGTTCTAGACTAAGTTCTGCTGCTATGTCCAAGTATGTTTGACTCACTTTCTTGGGATAATGTTTAGCTCCATTTACAGTGTTTTGTTGCCAGTTTATATCAGGTACATTAAATCGCCACGTCAAAGCCTAGTCTGGGGTCAAAAATCTCGTTACTGTGTCCATCATCACTAGGCCATTTCTCCGTACCCATAATAATGTCAAGTTGTACTGTTTCTATTAATGCTGAAATGTCTTTACCCTTTTTTCGTGCACTTTGAAAATTTATACAAAGTAATCGTAGAGCTTTGCCTTATCAAAGTTAATGACAAATTAACCGCAATAAAGTACAAACATTCAAGTAGATAAGTTAAAATCGAGTCGCATCTATACAATTTAAATACCGTTCACGTAAATAAGGAAATTCTCACGTCGCACTTCCAACACAGTGTTCATTGGATATTGAGAAGGTTTTGAATTTTTTCAAATAACAAAATACCAGACTACTAAAATAAATTAATTTCGGGTCTAAATAAATTACAAGGAACAAGCAACTTGTTTCTTGATCTTAAATCAAGCAGTAATGTTTAATTTTTGTGGCTTTACATACAATAGTTGCTTTATTTTTTGCTGTGTCAAAGTATTGTTTGAATTCAGACGGACATGACAAGTATCCCCTTTTTCAAAAATAAGCTGCTACTTTTGTATTAGACAAATGAGAGAAATATTGTTTAATCAAAGGCTTCATGAAAGTTTTTTTCATATTTTTTGAGTCGATCATTGAGTCGCTCATTGTTTACTTTGAGCAGATAGCGCAGCTCGAATTTTGTAGAAAGGCGTTAAAAGAGTATCTTTTAGAATGAAAAGCAATCCGATTCCAAAATTTTCAACTAAAACGACTTCCAACGAAATTTAATGATGGACGACACCGAAGGATTCTAAGCCTGAAATGTACGTTTACTATCGCCTACTATTACAATAACCGATGCAATACAGGACTTTCGGGATATAAGCTCTTTAAAGATAAAAAATAAAATCGTATCGGTTAACCCGAAAGTACCTAATTGTATATTTTATTTCATAATAACTCGTTATATGTTATTGCATCCAGCATGATACAGTGATTCACAACGGTTTGCTGATGGTATTTCTTCAAGTAACTGTTTTGCCTGCAACTTCGAAGGAACAACTTAAAAAAAAAAAAAAAAAGATTATGAATAAAAAAAATATATAATGTTATAATGTTAGTCCCTTTATTAAATACTGGTGAACGAGGGGTATCTCAGGAACGTATTTATAAAGATTTTTTTAATTGAATGTGATGCATTTATTATGTCGGCTACTCCCACTATTAATTTTCAAAAAATGTATCTATATATTTATAGACATTACTTTAACTTTTAGTTCTGTCACATGCAGTAACTTTTATATATGTGAAGAATTAAAATACAAATAAGGCTTCCAATAAAGTCAAAAATTATGACACTAAGTAAACATAAAACATTTGTCTGCATTTCACAAGCTGCAAGAAATGTAGTAAAATATTATTTTGGAATGACCTCTTTTAAACACAATCTACACGTACACAATGAGAAAATTGTAAATAAATTTGAATTTTTTATTTTATAGGCGAATCTTTTCATTTGGTAAACACTCAATTTTCAAAAAAATTAGGAGGTCTGAAAAAGGACTTAAATGTTTCAAAATTTTTGTGGACGTATACTTTAATATCAAAGGAAGGGCAAGCTAATGCTGATTACTTGGGACTACTGCTCATTTTCAAGATTCAGCTCAATTTTGGTACAAAGGGGAAGTAATTCCACACATTCAGGTCAGAAATTGCCAAATTTCTACTTTAAAACATATGCTACTTGACAAACCAATGTTAGCTTGCCCTGCATTATACATCATAGTGTTCGTCCAGAACATCGTCCAAAACAATTTCGACTAGAATTAGACTTTTTCCTGACCTCCTGATTTTTTTAAATTTGAGTGTGTACCCAGGGAAAAGATTTGATCACAAAATCTTAAATTTAAATCTAAATATGGAGCAAGTACATGTAAAGTATGTTTAAAAGAATGCATCTCCTTGTGATTTATTATTATTTTTCATGTAGCTTGAAAAATACAGGCGAAGGTTTTATGTTTATTTTGTGTCCTAATTTTTATACCCCCGCAAACAAAGTTTGGGGGGTATATAGGAATCACCCTGTCTGTCTGTCCGTCTGTCCGTCTGTCCACACTTCTCGTAAGCGCAACTCCTCTTAAACCACTTGAAGGATTTTGATGAAACTTTACACAAAGGAAGGACACTATATGGAGATATGCATGAAGGAATATAATTATTGTCCGAAACCAGGAAGGGGAGATCATCTGACTTTGACTTTTGGTTGATTCCCTATTTATGGGTTACCTCGTAAGCGCAACTCCTCTTAAACCACTTGAAGGATTTTGATGAAACTTTACACAAAGGAAGGACACTATATGGAGATTTGCATGAAGAAATATTATTATTGCTCAAAACCAGAAAGGGGAGATAATTGAACTTCGACTTTTTGTTGATTCGCCATGTATGGGTTACCTCGTAAGCGCAACTCCTCTTAAACCACTTGAAAGAATTTAATGAAACTTTACACAAAGTAAGAACACTATATGGAGATGTGCATGAAGGAATATAATTATTGTCAGAAACCATGAAGGGGAGATAATTTAACTTTGAGTTTTCCTTGATTCCCTATGTATGGATTACCTCTTACGCACAACTCCTCTTAATCCACTTGAAGGATTTTGATGAAACTTTAGACAAAGTATGAACACTATATGTAGATGTGTAAAATGTCAAATAGGCTGAAAAGGGTGAATTTTATATTTGTCTGATTTAGACAGAGTGTTTTCATTGGAACCCTTGTGAAAAGTTTTTTCTTGAAGATTTTATCATTGTGTCCACACTTGTACTGTGTCCGCACCTGTATTGTGTCCACACCAAATTAATTTTGCACTTACCATATTGATTCAGGGTTCAATGAGCGGGGGGTATCTTTGGCTGCCATTCGGCGACAGCTCTTGTTGATTTTAGTGGAACCTTTACATTGAAAATTATGATGTCCTTTTCAAAACAAAGCATATAGCTCTGGTAAATTAAAGTTCAAACGTGCCAACCTACCCATTTTTCCCATGGTGGACACCGTAAGGAAATACAGTTGTATGAAGTAAGTGAGAACAAAACCGTCCGTGTAAAAACTCAAAACTAAGTAATTATCTAAGAACAAGGGCAATATCGGAAAAACAAAGAAAAAAGACATTACATTATTACCGCACAGAAAAGAAAAATCACATATACATACAAAATGAACAACACGGACATCATAATCAACCATGGTTGTGATCAAGTGCATCGGTAGAGTGAGCATCTACTTCTAGTAAAACACCCGCCATGCTTAACATGTCAATTCAGGTAATAAAGTCAAATCAATTAAAAGAAAAACAGCTTAAGCTGTAAAGGGAAAGATCTGTTGTCATCTGGGAGAGAGAAATCCCATAGCGGTCAACAAGATGGTCACTGAAAACAAACTACATGCATAGTTAAATTTTTGTCAAAATGGCATTCTTTGACGTTTATTACAAGTCGGTGAATTAAGTTCAAAAAAATAAAAAAGAAATCAGTTTGAATACTTATTTTGTGGCGACAGTATGGATTTTGAAATAATTAAAACTAGGACAGGCAAAAAATTATATACGAAGGATTACTTGATACTAGGTATGAGCAAAACTCATTGTTGAAGGCATTATGGTGACTTCAAGATGAAGAACATTAATTTAAGGGTTGTTCTATTGCTTGTGTTTACCATGTATTTGTAGAAACTTTGTCTCGTGTGCATTTTTTCCATATCATTTCTTGTCCATTTCTTTTATGATCGGACGGTATACCATGGAGATTTACCAAACTTACTATGAGGTAAGAGTGTTTGCTCTTTGCTAAGGTCTCAGGGTTACTTCAAGATGAAGAACAACAATGAAAGCGTTGTTCCATTTGCTTAATTTAACCATGTATTAATAGAGATTTTTCCCATGTAAATTTACTCAATATCCCTTAATTAGCTCTTCTAACAAAAGCTTAAAAGGTATTTCCTTTTCCTTGATTTTATACAACTATACATCTCTTTTTGTGTGTCCATTTTGTGTAAAAACATATGTCGATGATTGCTTGGCTTTATATCAGTTTATATGAGTTTGCTTCATGTAACATCTATGTTTATGTCCAAATAATGCATTAAAAAATAGAAAATGCCAAAAAAGTTCCTAGAAAACAAAAAAAAAAAATTTCTGACAGTTTACAAGTATCAAACTTCTTGAAAACAAAGACATTTTTCTGAAAGGTTAGAAGTATATTATTCCTGAATGAAACGAAAAACTAATATACTTCTTAATTGATAGTCAGGCATCGAAAACAAAATAATTGTTGAAAGTTTGGGCTATAAAAGACTTCGAAATGATCAAAAGTATTTTGCAGATTGTCTTCATATTTTCTTCATTTAAATTACTATAGCTAAAAAAAGAAAGAAAAAAAATCAGTATCTGCCATCCGTTTGTCCGACGGGTAAAAGTTGACATAAATGGTCTGAATATGGTCTGAATATGACTGGGAAGGATAAATCTGTAATTAGTTATCAACCGATATTCTATGCAGTAATTTGCCTAAGTATAGCTTTTTAAAAGGCATTCCCTGTGTTGAAGTGTACATATTTTATTCCTTGGTGAAATGCTTTGTCTCATAACATTTATTTATCTTGTAATTGATCACTGAATAGCTCACAAAATAGTTAACAAACATTATTTCATTTTTTGTAGATTTTTCTTTTAATATAAAAATAAATGGAAAAGTTTCAATAGTAGGAAAGAATCTATTTTTCGCCATTTTTAGACACAATAGGACAAAATCAATGTTTCAGTTTGTTTTCAATTTATATCGATTCCAAATGAAGAATATTCCCGTAATACACCTTGAATTTACCAAATGGACCATTTTTTTTTATTTTAAAATTCCCTCAAGTGCAGTTATGTGTAAAAGCATTTATAATATTACAATCACCCGACTGGCCTGAAAGCCAATTTTACCTTTAAACTTGTTGAAAATTTATTAAAAAACTGATATCTCCCTCTTTCAAAGCTCTGCCCTTCACGGATTTTCGATTCCCATTTAGATCATATTAATTATTTGTCATCTAATATACCTATCAGTTTATAGCCTTCCGAATGAATAGAAGATTATATCTGCACTGAAGAGACATAAGATGTCATCTAAAGAAAATAAATTTACAGTAACTTCGGTATTTAGTTATTTCAAAACCCACTCTTCTTCATCCTTAAGATGAAAATAAAATATGATTTCCGTGATTTTGGTAGTGAAAAGGGTTATCATACAATGTTAACAATGTTATATAATTACTTTTAAACGTAAAAGTACGACACTTCATTATAATTACAGAACATAATTATTGTCAAATAACGTCTCTTTTATTATTCAGAGAGCAGAAGTGTGTTTTGCGAAGATTACATAATAATTTTACATTACTTTAATAAAAAGTCCATTATCAGGAATTAACACATGTTGTAAAAGATTCAAATATGTATATAGAGTATCCGTTTAGGTTTATATAGTAATTCTTATGATTATTATTTATGATTTATTAGTAGCCAAGATAACCAGTAGGCGGGAAACAATTTTTTCATGCATTTAAACCCACATTCCACAATTTTGTGTTGTTCTGTGAAAAAAAAATATAAAACACTTTTCAATGAAATTAGGATACGAATGTTATTTAATAGGGGCCAAAAAATGGAAAAAATAAAACTTTCTCAAATTTTTGTCCTATTTTCACGTTTTTTGAACGGTTGGAGAAATAAAGAATCTTTTCTACATTAACCTTCAACAGTAATGAGTGAGAAAAGACATTCGGTTAAATTTTCACATTTCAAACGACAAACCTACGGAACGTTTTAAAAGAATTAGAATCCAACTAACGAGAGTGTCGAAATGTCTTTTTCATGGGGTACACTTGTGGAATCTGTTTTTCTTATGATTGTGGACAAGCTGATTTTATATCACTTGTGATAAACATATTTACTATATATCTCTTAGCATTGTTATTCATCATTGATTGTATTATTTAGATCTTTACTCTACAATGGCTTGATTAGTTGATTTTTACTTAAAGGGTTTATAAAATCTGCTCACTTCTTACTTTTGGTCCAAGTTGTTTACTGCGCTCTTGTTATATCTAGCAAAATCAGGTTCAGTCTAGTTATATCTAGCCCAAACTGTTTCTATCTAGTTTTGTGTTATATATACTGTGATTAAGTGTGGATTTGGAAGGCCAGGTTATGTGTAGCACCTAAGTGAGCAGTAGCCAACGTTAAGGTATTTAGGATGTTTAATGCTTCTTTTTTTTATTTAAATTTTTCAATTAACTTTCAAAGACTTTGTGTAACAGAAAATCTTTTTGATATTTGGAATGTTTGAATTTAACTTTTCTCTAATTCCTGTTCAAAATAAATACTTCCCAAATGATGTTAGATGAACTTAATAATCAACATGTTTAGACATTGATCTCACTTGCTGATTGGTTGTCTCGTGCCAGTTTCTAGAAATAGTGCAACCGGATGTTGATGAAATTAACACCTGCATCATTGTCTAGCGAATTGATTTTTACATTTTTATGATTAAAATAACTAAATTAATTGATAATATGACATTTTTATCAAAAATATTACATTCAACACCCCTTTCAATGAAAGGCGCAATGATACACATAGCAACGATGATAGCAACAAAATGGCGGCATACTGGCGACTGGAGACTATGGAGATCGCTTTACGTCAAATAAATTGAGTAGGAATTAGAGAAAAAAATAAATCTCTAACATTGTTTTCCGGTTTATTACGATAATTTCTCACATCTCGATAGTTAAATTTTCACATTTTAAAGTTCTCGGATAAACCTTGAACTTTAAAATGTGAAAATTTAACTATCTCGATGTGAGAAATATACGTAATTAACTGGAAACAATGTTAGAGACTATATTTTCAATATAATTATTGAGATTCATACATTATAATTAGATTGCTTTATTTAGTATTATCTTACTATAGTGAATACTTTTTATGGACTTTGACCATTGATTTATGTGTAATTATAGTATCATATGTTTATAAATTAAGGTGTATATATATCCAGCATATAGAATTTATATTTTGAATTTAATTGCTATTGCTTAAATATTTATCATACAGAATGTTTGCAATATGATATAATATAATTTGCATATATTTATAATGTTATGTTGATTTCACATATTATTTAATTTGTCATTGCTATTATTTTGTAGATCTGTCATTGCCCTTTTTTTTAGCTACATATAATAAACATCATTATATCCCCATTCCTCTTTATTATGGGACAATTATGAACTTTCCAACTTGATTTTAAGTCTATATTTGAACACAATTGACCTCTTTTCTGCAGATCCGAAATAAATGTGTTTTTTAAGCGTAAAGTCATCATAGGTGGTCGCCTTTTTAGCGTCACCAAGGCAAAGTTGGAAAACGGCAAACAAATTTTACGTCTAAGTGAATTTCAACCGATTAGTGACCGAAACTGACCTTCTCTCTACAGAGAAGTGTATTTCTCTATTTCTTATGTTGTTTTCGTCAATTTCGGGTCATAGGAGATCAACATGTTATCATGTCTGTAAAAAGCCCGCTCTATGAATGTTCAAAAAATATTGATGCTTTCTGCTATCATCGGCTTTATCCCAGAATCGACAAACCCGATGAACATGTAAAACAGTTTTTCAAAATTAAATACATAAATAAAGGAATTGATTTAATCGACATCGAAGGCATTTTTCGATACCCAGATATTCAAAAACTTGTTCCCATTTACTTTGACAACCAGGACATGCCTGTCATTTCCTTCTCTTACAAAAAGCCTTTTTGAAGTTTTTTTTTTCAATTACTCTTCTTTAACCTGTGATGCTAATTTCGAGAAGAACTACCCTAGCAGATGATGACTGTTCCACGTCGCCATATCGCTATGACCCATGCGGACATGTATTAACGGGGAACTTTGCCAGTTTAATTGATGTTTGTTGACAATCCCGCACCCATGACCAAGAAAGACATGGATGTAGCGTTGCTCGACAATTAGCAAAGAATTCCGCTTAAACCGGTGCTAGGGACCGTCTTGAACTTACTATGAGGTATGAGCAAAGCTCATTGTTGAAGGCCCCATGGTGACTTCAAAATGAAGAACAACAATAAAAGCGTTGTTCCTTTGCTTGTTTTTACCATGTATTTGTAGAGACTTTGTCTCATGTGCATTTACTCCATATCCTTTTATTCACCATTGAACATCATCTATGGAAAAGAAGTTAGAAAATTCTACAGAAAGGGGCCTATATATCGCCCACCTTCTAAAATAAACTTGAAAGCATGTTTTGATATTATTAGAGACGCAGTTACCAATTATTGTTTAAAATGGTGCAAACGAGAAAGTGCAGATAAACACGCACTCATTATGTTCAAAGAGAGAATTATTACAAAAAGTCACTAACAGAATATAATATAAAAAGTCACGGCCTACGCTGTATGTAAACAGTATTAAGTTAAAATTAAGAAATCTTGGCAATACATATGTGTTTGTACCAGTCGATAAAGCCTCCAACAACGTTTGTTTTATTTGAAAGAAATATTACTTTGATTTCCAACTAAATGATTGGCAAAGTCTAACACTTTCGAACGTTCTAATTTCGACGAAAAACATTAATCAAACAGCACTATAGCGATACAGATATGCTCCAAGTTCCACCTAAAAATAATACCTTGGCTCCAGGGTTCCTAAGCTTCACAAAAATCCCTACAAACATCGTTTTATTTCGGCATCAAAAAACTGTTCTACCACTAATTTATCCATCCATTTAACCAGTGCATTCGGCTGTATTAAAGAATTAGTTATCAAATTCTGTGAAAAAAACTTATCAAAGCTCTGGTGTTAATTACTTTTGGAGTAAAAAATTCAATTGAAGTTTTAGATAAACTAAAATCAATAAAAAGACCAGTTTCATCTATTGACATTTATGATTTTTCTACACTTTACACAACCCTTTCACATAAATTGATTTAATCTAAATTGGGACAACTTATTAAATGGTTTTTCAAATTTTCTGGTCTACAGTTCATTTGTTGTAATAAAAAGCAAGGATTCTTCTCTAACACCACTTACAAAAATCATTGTTCCTGGACTTGTGATGACATGATTAAAACGCTGAATCTTTTGCTAGACAACATTTTTGTTCGTTTTTGCAACATCGTCTATCAACAGGTCATTGGAATTCCCATGGGTACAAACTGTGCACCTCTCATTGCAGATCCTTTCCTGTTCTGTGACGAACGGGACTTTATGAAAAAACTACAGGATGGAACCATATGGAACCAAACAGTGATCAACTTATTTCAATTTTCAACGATAACAGCAGGTATATCGACGATATCCTTGCCATTGACAATTCCCAGTATTTAGGCTATGTCAACCTCATTTACACACAAGAACTAAAACTTAATAAAGCAAGCAATGATTCTAAATACTGTCCATTTCTCGATCTCACTATCATCGTTGACTCTGGAAAAATTAAAACTGAAATTTATGATAAAAGGGACGATTTTGATTTCACTATTACTAATTTTCCTTTTCTTGATGTAGCTCCATCATACGGGGTGTATATATCTCAATTGGTACGATTCGCATGCGTCTGCTCTACTCTTGACGACTTTAATGATCGTAACCTTACTCTCACATCCAAACTTTTACAGCAAGGTTACAAATTTTAGATTGATAAACGCGTTTTAGAAGTTTTATAGAAGATATGAACATTTGATATCTAAATATAATGCGACTCGCAAACAGCTTATTATTAAGGGCATTTCTCACCATCGTTTTTACGGAAATCTGATAAAAAATCCAGAAAAACTGGGACTTAACTTACATTCTTTACGTAATATGGGATATTGACCGGATATTCTTCATAAATTAGTTAAATGACCTGAAGATTTTACAATTATACTAGCCTCTCACTGATACTGCCGATCTCTACTGAAATCCATGACGATTCTTCACCAAACCCTGCGGAAAGTTTTGAATTTGATTAATATTCCGTAGTGCGACAGTGTTTTACCAGCAGACCAGGCTCCTTGAGCTAGCCGACAGTTTAGCGGCGAGCGCTCCTTGACCCATTAAATTTATACAATAAACGTGACAGAACATTTAAATAATTTCAATTATTATATATGCTTAACCTAATCATTAATTTTTAAGGAATTTGTCCCCACATCCCTTTATTTGTAAAACAAAATGTTTTAATAATACACCTTGGACATCTACCCTCCTGAATATATCTGTATTGCATTGCATATTGAGGAGAGTTGATCGATTCTTGCGATTTTGATAAAAACAATAACAGACGGACTAATACTTGTCTCTTAGAATCGAAATATTGTTATTTTTCAACAAAAACAAATGACAAAGAGCTCTTCCTTTCTCATAAATGTACCGTGTCAAAGAACTGTTGCTATAAAAAACGTGAAGTCGAAGGCCTCATTTATGTAGTCTATATTTTATGAGATAGTTTAAAGAAATACTTTTCAAATTCAAAATCATTTCTAAACACAAAGTCAAATCAGCCACGAGAGTATATGTAAATTGCACTGATTTATTTTTGTAGTAATTGCTTTTAGGGTCTTTTTACAATTTTTTTATCGTAAACTACAAGTTGTTGAAAAGGTATGACGCATACTTCGATTCTTGAATATTTTTTCCATATTGTTAATCCGCTTGAAGTTAAGCTAATTTTTCGTCCTCACAGCAACAATAAATTTGTAAAGAACACTACAAAGTTTTGATTTATTAGTGACCCCTAAATATACAGCGGACTTTACTTGTCATTAAAAAGCTTAAAAATTTTTTACAAAACAATAAAGTGAATTTGTTAAAAATATCTTCACATATTCCAAACTTGGTTACAAAACAACCATTTTAGTTTTGTTACTGATATTGTTAAACAAACTATGGTTTCTTATGGCTCTCTCCCAATGGTATATAGATGAAAAATGTACATAAGAGAAACCATTTTGATAAAAAGTGAGAGAGATTAGATTTTAAACTAATCGAAGTATATACCTTGCCGTTAATTAAGGTCCACCTGATTTAGAATTTTATTTCAAACACAGTTTTTAGATTAGATTTTTTAGCCTTTACAAGTTTATTGTACTGAGTATAACGCATACAAATTTTAAATTTTGAGGATGGTATATAAAACATTGCGAAATGCTTTATCAAACATCGTTACAATGCTTTATCAAACATCGTTACAGCAAGGCAGGGTTCAACTCCCATACTTTCACAAGATATTCCAAATTAGTAAACATTACTTTTTTCTGTTAACCAGTGGCTAGATTGACGTTTAAATCTGACAAAACATATTCTGATTAACTCATATCTTTAATATTTGTTTAATTTTGGTATTGGAAAGTTGCCAGATTAAAGAAATATTATTTCTTTTGCTCTTCATAAAGATCACTAAAAATTTCATTTGAAGTTGAGCTCAAACGAATTCTACCAATTTAATCACAATCAAAGTTAGCTGCTGAAAATTTCATTCATTTTTACAGTGTGTATTTGAAATCATTGTTTATTTGTTTTGTATGGTAACTTTGGTAATTAGGTATTTGATAATTTGTATACTAGTATTTCACTCAGTTTGACATTTTTGTCATTACTTTTAACTTGTGTTAGTTCACGAGATTTACATAATTATTTCCATTTGATAAAAGGGTTTTATACTATATTTCCTTTTTAATATGAATTATTAAGATATTTTATTTGAAAACACTTGGTTTATTCAGTTAAACAAGTACAAATCAGGTAGTAGATGAAATAACAAATGGCATGAGATTAACATCTTTGTAAGTGTTTGATCTTTTTTTTCTTCTAAAATTCTACCTTGCAATTCAATGCGAATACATTCTTAATATTTCAATTTGTTTCAATTAATTTTATCTAAGCCTTCCTAAATGATTGCAAGATAGCCATATGAAACCATCTCAGTAACAAAACTTAATTCAAGTATATAATACAAAACATCATCTGCTCCCATTTTCAAATTGAATTAAGTTGAAAATAAGAACATTGTTTTTAATTTTGTAAAACTTTAGATCATTTGTCATTCGACATAAGTATCCTCAGATGAAAACTTCAAAATGGTGGTATAAAAATACAGGCAAAAAGAATTAGAGAATCTACTGCTGTTCTTCTTTAAACAGTACTAGTCACATTCCGAACGGACAATATTATGATACTTCTTTATAAACAATAAAAATTCCAGCAGATTGTTGGTTACCTTTTCCTCTGATGTGCAAAATAGTCGTGAGGTAAGTTCAGTTAATGGTATAGTCATCATTTTTTTTTAATTGTACGAATACAAAAACATTATGTTGTTCAATAGCCCTTTCCTGGATTGAAGTCTCCCATCAACTGGAGATACCAACCCTCTTCGTTTCTGGTTATCACTCGAAACCAGCTAAAAAAGCACAACTTAAACACTGAATGAATGATAACTCTAAAAAAAATAGTGCAGTGTCACAATAAACAATAAAAAAATAGTAGTGTGAATATGAAAAGTTTTATGAACTGTGTTCCAGATGAACAACACCTGCCGTGTTGTGTTGATAACCGGAACTATCTCGTTGTATTTAATGCCGAAACCGAGGAGCGGATAAATTAATTCTTTAAAAAGGCCTATAAGTTTATAAAAATCTGAGTTAAAAGGTTGAACACATGCAATGTAAGTTATTTAAATTTATAAACAATTTAGAAATCAGGACTTGTACAAATTTTGTTCATCTCTGTTGTTCCTTACTATTGGTATGCCAAACATGTTGATCTTTGAAATATAATTGACCATCAGTCATGTTTGTTTTGACCAAGTTTAAGACGGCACTTTGTCCAAATACATACAAAATTTGGTATGAGCAATTCATGCGCGTTACTACTTCATCCTGTAATTCATGATTGAATTTGGCTTCTGAAGCTTCTTCTTTTTGATTCAGTGTTCGTTGCTGATGTATTTTGCCTTCTTATGATTTTTCATTGGATATTTAATATAATGATTTGCTCTTCTTTATTCAAAATTTGTTGTTATTTGTTGTATTATTTCTTTATTTTATATCAGCCATATTTGCTTCAAAATTTCTCGATATTTGGGACAAGAGAATAAAGGAGAAAGTGAAGATTCGATAATCTTTTATTCGTGGTAGCTTCAAAGGTTGTGACCTTTGGTTTGTATTCACAAGTAAAAAAAATCATTACTGCTGTAATATTTTAAGCATTGGTGGCTTTTGTCAGTTGGGGGTCAACCTGAGCATAGAAATGGCATACTGGGTGGTTGCGTTGCTGAAAAGGCCCAGAGAAAATATTATCTGTAGATACTGCTAGTGAGGTGCTTTGTAGAACTGGTCTAGACACATTTGTTAATCTAGAATGGAAATTTTACAAAAGGAATTTGGAAATTATCACGTTTTCCGTGAATTATAGTCATATTTTTCGATCTAAGGGGACCGACCATTTAACCTGAAAAGGGGGGGGGGGTATGTGTTTTTTTCTGGAAAGAAATTTTTTTTCACGTGTATCAACAAAATATTTTTTTGTCAAAATTAACATTATTTTTTGGGACAGAAAGTCTCCTTTAGAATTTTTTATCATCATTTTGGCAGCCAAAATAATATTTTCACATAAAATCGGCTCCAAAATATTTTTTTAGAAAAAAGCCATAGCCTATCCCCTTTTCAAGTTAAATGTTAATAACAAATTACTGAAGGTTTTGTTAAAAGATGAAATATGCCAATAGAAATGAACAATAAAACTTTGACTACAGCAGTAGGAGTCTTTCGCACTTACTAGTAGTATGTGAAAATTATAGGTAAACAAGCAAAGAATGTACAAAATAGCTTCAGAACTAAGTTTTTCAGTAAATGCTCCCTGTTTGTCACGCTGAGCTCCAATAATAATTTAAATGAATCTATTCCCTTTACAACTGAAATGAACCGTTTTAAATGAAGCAATTCCTTGTTTACTGTTGCTGTTAATATTGATTAGGTTTTAACCAATTTGATAAATGATTGTCAGTCATTATATAATACCTAGAGACATGTGTTTGTTTTTATGAGAAATAAAGGCCCATTTTGAATATTAATCTTTTAAAAACATCTTTGCAATAAAGTTTACCAACAAAGTGTTCTGTGCCTTGTCAATTTTATGTCTTCCCGTGATTCGTTTTAACATCCTAACTCCAATGCTAAAGGTTGTCCTAATGAATGGAGAAGGCAACCCACTAAGGAAGTATTAAGTTTTGTATTGATATATCAAGACATTTTAAGCATTTTGCAAACGTCTCTTTCCCATTAATAATGGAATTTAACTAGATGAAAGGCTTTAAAAGAGACAAGCGAGATTTGATTATTTGTTTTTACGATTATAACTTCAATAAAGTGAAGAAGCATTTGTAATTAGACCCGTTTTATTTAAATTGAAATGTATTTTCGGTGATATTAATATAAGGTTTTCTGACCATTTATTAAATTGAAAGACTTAATGGAGAAATGTTTAGTAACGCATGATGAAATACTCTAAGGACGCTGAATAAAGTAAAAAGGAAGGCTTAATCTACAATTCTTAGAAAAAAAAACATAACTTACGCAGGTTTAATAGACAATTTAATGACATGGATGCTGAAATGTTCATAGAAATCATATCAAATTTAAAGATTAATACAAACAGACGTACTGTCAAGACAGAAGTCGAGATGTTCTCAATCCTATTACAATGGCTTTCTACCATCTGAATCTAGTGCAATCCGATCCCTGGTTAGTACACTGCATAATCTCACCGTGTTAAAAATGCAGTGTAGTGCTGTATTTAGATGCACATATTTAAGAATTGAATGCAATACTTTGTAGTTTTATTGGAGTGTAAAAGCGTGGACCGTACAACATTTTGAATGAGGCGCTAGCGCTTCATGAGAAAAATGTGCTACTGTCTACTCTTTTGCACGACATTAAAATATTACATTCAATACTTATAATTATACATTCCATAAATAGAATACAAGAGTTCTCGCGAGATTACTAAATGAAAATTGTGAATTGTTCAAAATTTCTTTGTTTAGATTACTCCGCCGCCGCTTCATGAGAAAAATGTGCTACTGTCAACTCTTTTACACGACAATAAAATATTACATTCAATACTTATAATTATACATTCCATGAATAGAATACAAGAGTTCTTGCGAGATTACTAAATGAAAATTTTGAATTGTTCAAAATTTCTTTGTTTAGATTACTCCGCCGTCTTTGTTTACTTTTGTCGTTGTCAAGGAGTCGCATGCTGTTGTAGTTTTACTGTTTACTGACTGATAAAACACAGTGACGGAAATGATCGGAAGTACTCGTAGCCATTCAAATACTGTGATTTTCACACGAATCAGAATGAATGTAATTATGATGGAATCGAAACGTATCGAACGTGAATCAAATCAAATTTCGAGTAGATATGTGCCTGTTGTTAATATGCACCAAGTCTTGACACGTATACCTGTTACCATCAACTTGTTATAGGTGTTGCACATGAGGAAAAGTCTCTACAACTACATGATGAAACCAAGCAATTTAATTATTCTTTTATTATTGTTCATCATCTTGAGGTCACCAAGAGGCCTTCAACAATGAGCTTTGCCCCTATGTTATAGTGAAGTCAAGACGGCTCATAGCACCAGTTTCATCGAAATTGATGTCTAGACATGAATGCGTTGAAGTTTCCCCTCACACGACCTAGAGGCTAGCGAATCAGGTTTTTGATGTTCATGTTTATTTTTGTTTTACTTATATAATGCATTTTCCATTTGTGTTGCATCTAAGTTGCCTTGATTTTGGATTTTTTTGTCAGTTTTATATTTTACACCTTATACATATTTGCTTCGAAAAAGAGTTGTCATTTACGGGACTGGTACAGTAACTCAGCGATATACAGGATGTCTAGTGATAAACATGTGTGTTAATCATTTATCTTGCCTAGTCATTTATGAATATGATATTCAAACAACATGATGTGTGACATCAATATTAAGAATTTCTAGACATGAATGCGATGCTTAATCAATGCGTAGCTTGTATAGACACATGTAGACATGACAATGGTATGTCTGAAATATGCATTCGAACTTTGCACAAATGTTTGGTGTTGCTAGCATGCAGACTGTCTAGTCATAGCAACGGAATGCATCGACCTACCTTAATCCGGATGTGTGTCGTCAATAGTCGGCATGTGCAGACGTAAATAAGGTGTCTTATAGTTAATGTAGATACAAATTAATGTGTTTAATCAACATACTGCATATCTGATCGCGGACATGGTATTGAAGGGATAAGCCTAAATTCTAAGTTTCTACAACTATCAATATGTCTCTTGACCAGGATAGCGGGGTTTAGCAAGATAGAAATCTGGAGGTATTACCCTTGAGCCCTGCCAAGCGATATTGTAACAATTTATAGTTGTCATGGAGTGGAGGGTTGGCATCCGGTTCTTTCGTAGGGCACAGAAGAACTTTTGTTTTTGTGTGAGACAAATTGTCTTTTTTAGAATTTTGTTATTGAGACTAATATCAAAAAACAATATTTTTTGCTGTGGGTCTTTTTTTGGTCATATTAGTATCTATATTTGGGAACAATGTCCCACTGAAGGTAAGCTCTAAACAATGTCATATTGGCCATATGCAGATCTAAAATTTATAGTAAGTTTGATATTTAGTTATTGGCATTTGTAAATCCGATTATCTTAACGTAAAAATGCTCATAGTGACTTATTAGGGTGTTTCAGCAGCATGCTGCTTTCTTAAGGCAAAACAGTATGTAATTGTCTAAGTGAATAAGTTTTTTTTACATGTTGTATGCCATGTAAAGCATGGCCAATATGTATTACTGAGCTAATTATGGAATTCGAACGAAGAACCGTATTCAATCACAAAGTGAAAATTAACAGCAAATGGATGTCTATTGCTACTTAGATTCAATGTCAAGTATAATGTTCCTTGATTTAAAACGTGTTGTAAATTATTGTTTTTTGTTTTTAACAAACCATTAGCGTTTTCAACCGAAACAATATCGGTATGCCACACTTGTCTTATACTTTAAGTGTCTTAAGAATGAATACATTTCCTAATCAATTTCTTAGTCTGATTGACTGTCTTATAATGTTTAATTTACAAGACGATGCTTTTACTTGTTTTCTGACCAGTAATATATTTTGTTGTTGATTTCAGCGATCAGTCATAATTAAGTTTCTGCAATTGAATGGGTCGTAAATAACTATATAAGAAGATGATTTCAATTCCTGTCACGCTTTGTTCTGTACATTAAGAATGACAAATTGCAGTTTCCTTTCCCATTGTCTACTTATACATAACATACTTAGCAAAAGATCAGACTGGTTCTTCGCGGTGTAACTATTAAATCGTTTGTAATGTTAAGTCACGTGCAAATATTCATGTCTGCGTCAGCTGATATGAATGGTGCCGTAATATGTCGGACAGGATCAAAATATGGTTTAAATTACATTGCATCATTGATTCATATCCGTAATTTGTACTGATATCCTGTAATAGATATATCAATCTTATAAATAATAACCGTTCCATTCCGTAACCATGTCTTAATCTCACGCTCTCTGGATTTGTTTTTCAAGGAAAACAATAAAGCTGGCACCTCGTTTACTTGCAATATGAAACATAATCTGCCAGACAAGCTGAAAAAAGCCACTACTGAACAATTTGGATGATTACCACTGGGAACCATATCTTTGATCATCTTTATTGCTGATTATCATTTAAGTCGCAGAATAATTGTGTTAAAACTGATAAAATGTGTCCAACCTAACAACAATATAAAGATTCTCCCACTTTTTCAGTAAACTAATATCAGCTTGTAAGAACAATCTACTTCAGTAAATAAGCTTACTTTTTCAACGTATATATACCAATGGAAAAAAGAAACTGTGCACTTATTCATGATGCCATAGAATTTAAAAAAAGAGTATCATATTAAACCCAAACCTATGATGCATATTAAAACTTAAAGGCATCTTCTCAACAACGGAATGACTACTTTGAAGCTGAAATGACAAATCACAACACTTATTACCGAAAATTGAATTAACGAAATCAGGAGCCAGTATTACAAGCAGTTGTACCGATGTGTTTGGCAATTCATTGACCAGCGAATGAAGTTAACGTTCAGAGAGATAAGCGAGATGTTTTTTTTTTCTTCAAAAATTGCAGGCAACTGTTAATTCACTCCCTGTAGAGCAACAAAAGGGTTCAATCGATGCAAATTTTCGCCCTTTGAGTGCCATAAATCTGCACTTGATGAAATTTCAACAGAAACATTCGGCACATTTGCAATTGGGTTTGGTCATTTTCTCAGGGAAAGTGCTTGAAACTTGTATTCAGCCCTAATTGTCTTGAAAGCCCAATGTTTTTGTAAAGTCAAACGTTGACCTTGTTTCAAGACAAATACTTGTTCTTTTTGCTGATCCAATTTTCCGGATGCGGGTTTTAAACCATTTAAATTGTGTTGTCCTAAACCGGGCGACATTCTTGAAGTTATCTTGGTTGCATGAAACCTACTGCGCATGTCAGGAAGCCGACTATTTGGGTGTTCACTTTATGTGTTTATGACCGGAAATCCGTTTTTTATGGTTTGGACGTTTGTTCAACACTCTTGTTAGCCAGACAAGATGTTCTTTATGGGTAAAAAGTGTTTCCGACTTATTAAAGGTCCGGAAGCATATTACCTTGACACATACAAAAAAAGTGCGAAAATAAGGAGATTTTTCGAACGCCCCCAAAAATTAATAAAAATCCAGAAGTAAAATCAATATTGCTGGGTATGATTTCGGGAATGACTATGCAAAATATCGAAATAATTCTCAGTGTAATGAAAGAAATATAGTGTTTTTACGATTTCAGTTTCTTTTTTCCGTTAGTATATGTTCCGCCTAACAGACGTTCATTTTGAAGAAATATTATAAACATTGACTTTATTATTCTTCTTCTGGGAACATCTTTTAGATAACTTTAATTTCGCCAGGAACAAATACTGTAATATTTGTTTCATTGGAAAAGATATTCTATGATATGTTATCCTTTTGGAACAAATATTATAATGGAACTTCTGTTTTGTGACAACTGCACTGACAAAGAATCAAAAACGACACATACTTTCTTAGATGGAAAAGCTCTTTGGAAAAAATATTAATTCAGGGTAAATTTTAGACAAAATCTGATAAAAAGCTTGGAACACCTTTTTGCTGAAACCCATTTGAAAACACCGTCTTCCTGGAACCACTGGGGGTATGTTGCAAAACTGTTTTTTTTTTTTTTTTTTTTTTTTTTTTTTTTTTTTTTTAGAAAAAAAGTTTATATCGTTTATTTTTAAGCTGATAATTGCGAAATTACTGGACAATTTATAGAAACAGTTGAGTTGGAATCTTGAAGACAGATTATCTTATATTCATAACTCTTTGTGATAATTAAGATATGTTTCAGAGCAATCTTCGTAAGAAAAAGGTAGGACAAGATGAACAAACAGAGTATTTTAATTCAGTAAGTTAAATTAATTATTCATACACATACTTTACTGACTTATAGAACGTAAAAATAAGAATATACCCAAAATGTTATTTAAATTTATGCTGACACCCCGCCATTAAAATAGAATCTTCCACTTATGTTTATTGTTAAGGTTACAAACATTATTTTTTTTTATTATATCATTATTTTGCGGCACATTTTTGTTTATTTTTTATTTAAGCACCGAAAAAAATTATCTGAGTTATCGATCTGTTGTCACTTTAAAGATAATTTCTTCCTCTTTTTGTCAACCAACACTCTTAGCCGAGTGGATTTATAAGTCACCAGAAAACATGCTATTACAGGAAGGTATCATAAGTTCGTTCGCACGTTCGGGAAAATTTTTCTACATGAAAATTGTCTTAAACTTCACCTCATATTTGAGTGATTTATAACAAAGTTAAGCATACGTCATATGAATGATCTTGCATAAAGATTAATGTGTTAGAATTAATAAATTTTGGGTTGATTATTCGGAGTAAGTAAATAAAGAGAATTCGAGCGAACCAAAGAAAAGACATAAGAGAGAAGGAACAGGCCAAGGCATTTTCACAGCTTCCAGATTTTTTAAATAACAAAAGAAGTGTTCACAACAGGTCGATGACAAGAATTAAAAAACCATATTAAGGGAATACGAGTGTCAGAAATTTTGTAATTAGAATTTACAACGCTGGCTTTATGCTTTGAAGTGCTAATAGAACAATATGAGCAAAAAACTTTGAATATCCATGTAAGAATTTTTTAGATATATGACGTCAAAAATTTGGCGGAAAACAGTTCTCTCTGGAGTTTTCCTTCAATTTTCATTAGCTGTTTATATGCCTTAAAATATATGAAAATATAATTGGAATTTGAAAAAAAATTATACATTGGAAAAAAGAAGGGAAACGGGGAATGTGTCAAAGAGACAACGACCCAAAGGGGAGTAAAAACAACTCAAAGCCACCATAAGATCTTCAATTACCGGTGAGAAAACCCCACATCCAACGGCAGGTCGGAGTCGGCCCCTGAACAAAGAGCAATCAAGTCCAGCGAAATAAACATCATCCTAGACTCCTATAGACATAAAGTAAACTAACTAGAAAAAGGACAAGACACACAAAGGCTTAATAAATTCCTGACTTAGGATTGTCTATTTTATGCATTTTATAGTGACCTATGACCAAGAAAATTTGACACATGTGCCAAAAGATTTTACCCTGTTTAAATGGATACAACCCGAAGATATCGAATGCTTCTGAAATCTGACAATTATACTCTCTTAAGATATTATTTTAAAAAGTGGAAAATATAATTTCCAGAGTCATTCCTATCCATAATGTGATGATGTAATCATAAAGTTGGTATCTTAAATATGTAGAACTCTCTTTTTACTTTTGACTATTTGTATTTCCAAAATTACAAAACTAGGTGAATGATAGAAATATTTAATGTCAAAAAAACAAAATGTTGCACCATACAACATAAATGGTTGACAAAATTAAATTAAGGAATAGTACTTACAAATCATTTATAGATTTTCATGAATTGGTACAGTCTTATTAAAGCCACACACAACGAATACTATATCATAGTGAGATATCCGGTTTTTAGATATGACGGAAAAAGAGATGGTTGTGGTATATGAGTTTATGTAAAAAATATGTGTCATTTGAGCAAATGATATACAAATCAGTAACTAAACTTTAGACATTTTGAATGTAAAATTTAGTATAGATTCGCATGTATCAAGTCCAAAACCTCGGGGGCCCTGTTGACAATTATTCCGGTGGTTTGCGCCTGATTTGTCTTTTATCCATTTGATTTTGCCTCTTTTGAAAATTCTGTTCGATAATTTTGTTGTTACGCTCGTTTAACTTCCAATATCTGAATTTTAGAAATTCTTACATAGCTCTATGTGTCCTTAGGAAAAATGAAAGGATATGGAGTGAATGTACATTGAAAACTCCAGTTTATCAAGGACAGGGCTTTTATTCCTGTCTATATCTTGATGTCGCCTGAAGGTCTTCAACTAGAGGTGAACAATATTCACCCCCTCAAGCGAGATCAAGAAGGCCCATTTTGGCTTTTCATTCAGATTCCATTGGTTGTTTGTACTCTTTCAGTTTTTACACATACTTCAGTGTTTGTTTGTTCATATGTTTTGATTTGCTCTGCACTGAAGAGACATACGTTATCGAAATGACCGTATGCATAATATCAAATAAAAAGAAATTTCGGTATTTTATTATTTACTCAAAAAAGTTCCTGGACTTTATTGGATAATCAAATATTTTAAAGCTACAAAATAAGGTAAATTGGTTCATTAAAAAAAACCTAACAGAATTGTCCAGAGCAAAAATCAAAGAGGCAAATAGACAAAGAAGGTGGAAAACCATTGGAAGAGTTGTCTACCGCAATTGACCTGAGTTGGCACAGACGTTTTAAAAGAAATGGTGTGTTTAACTAATCTAATGGCTCTCCAAACCTCACTTTCAGTTTCTGTAGTGTTCAGTAGCAAACCAACAGAAATCGTTATTGAAATGTCATATACATTAAGTAATGTTCATTCCAGTATTAAGTAAAATATGAATCTTGAATCATAGTTCCGATAGAAACATCAAAAGTTTCTACAAGGAATTAACATCTTTTAAAAGTTTTAAAGTTCTTAAAAACTTTTAATGACCGTATGAAACAGAACGTTTTGAAGCCTTTATTAATAAGACGGTCACGGAGATAACTTAGTCTAACGAGAAAGTCAGTATAATTTGTGAAAGCTCTCGCGTAATGAATCAGCTGTGAAGCATACACTCCGTCAGCAGAAGAAGCTGGAATATTACTGTCAATGTTAGGGAAATTGATAATTTTGAAATTAAAATCGTCCCTTTTGCAGTAAAGTTTAGTACTGAGATGACCATTGTCGTAAAATTCGTGATGTAAGTCCAAATAAAGATGTAGATCAGGTGGTTTCTGTCGTTTTCCTTCCCTCTTGTTCTGGCGGATATATTGATGGGATCCATTAAGAAAAAGATGCATCTTTATTTGACGATCTTTTATGAGTCTCTGCAGATATTCAGTCTCGTAAGAACTTAAAAATTGCTGTTGATATATAGCACCTCCAAATGTTACAAATATGTTGTCAATTAGACAATCAACCATACTGCACACCTGTTTTTCATCGTCGCACACTTTTCCTTTTATATTGGTTTTTGAAGAAAATTGGATTTTTAACCTAATACTACAATTTTAGTTTATCATGAGGAAGTATGGTATACAGTCAAATCAAATAAATTGAGAGAAAAAAATGGACAGCATTTAAGATTTTCCAATAAATTCTTCGATTTTTTAAGTATCAACATGTGATTAATGTCACTTCGGGCATGAATAGTTTCACAGTAGTCTTGATGCCTGTCTTTGACTGCAGATAAAATCTTAGTTCAGATTTGTCAAATTATTGACAAACTTGCATCCATAAAAAGTAGGGAAGAAATGCATTCACACTGAGTAGCATAACAAATAACAGAATACCAAAGTTACTGTAAATTTAAATTCTGCATATGCACATTTTGACAACTTATGTTTCTTCAGTACAGATAAAATCTAAACGTTTGGAAGACCATAAACTCAAAAATGTTCAAAAACTGATAGAGAACAAATAACCAATATGATCTAAATTTAAAGGCAAAATCAGCTAAGGACAGCTTTGCATGAGCGAGATACTCCTTAGTTTTCAACAAAATTTACAAAAATTTAGATATTGCAAGGTTCCATATAGATTCGCTTTCGGGTCAGCACCGAAGTACTGATTAGTGGGCTGGTGAATACCTTCGGCGACTAACAGTCCACCAGCAGAGACATCGACCCAGTGGTAACACATACTGAAGTTACTGTGAATTGACATAAGTTAATCACCGAAGTTACATACAGGAAAGGGAAAACAGATTTTCCTTTGATTTAAATAAAATCTGCTTTTGATTATCTCCATGTTTGAATGGTATACAAGTTCTATATTTTTGGTAGTGGTAAATCAAAACGAATTTCATAAATATTGTGGCATTCCATTTTCAATAAAAACTAATGATCAACTACTGGTGGACCAGAGGTCCATGAGGGTATTCACCAATACGATTGGCAGACTTGTCTGGCATAAAAATTTACCTAGCGTTTTACAGATATTTACCGTTTTATCAAACTTCTAACCCTTTAAAATACTACGGCTTCATCAATGTATGTCACAAGGTAGCGTTTTATCAAAATTCTAACACTTGAAAAATACTATATGCAAAACACGGATAACAGGAAACACCTACAATGGCTGAAAATTATAATTACACGCCACAATCTGCTATGGCACTACACATGAAGAACACGAATTAGACAAAAGACAAACGTAGACAACGATAGGAACTCAACGGTAGGATATTCCATATATGACATTCGTTAGATGACCTTAGTACTGGATTTGGCTTCCTATTTCGATATTTTTACTCCTTCTTTATTACTTTAGGATTATGGCTGTCCATATTATTTGATTTTAATGCTGCTGATGAGACGCTACACCTCGAAACACATGTAAAGCATAACTAAATTTACTGTTTATTTAGAAACTTGGGTATTTTTATATTTTCATTTAATAAATCTGATATTGACTTGTCCATCTGAATGGTGCTCCGTATTAAAAGTAAATGGCAATCCTGTTGATTTATGCTGTAAAAAATAACTAAAGGAAAAGGATCCACAAAAGGCGAAGATATAAAGTTCTACACTAAACTTCAGGATTATTAGGTTTAGTATTTAATACCTCAGTAGGATTACAATGAAAATATGAAAACAAACATGGACAGAAAATACTAGATATTGACACTGATGATTACTTGGCCTTGGAATGAACGTGAGAATAGAACTTTGTTCAAACGTGATATGAAAACATGTCACTTTCATTTTCGGTACTTACGAATAAAGTTTCTATTTGTTGAGTGGATTTCTTCCAAGTTTGTTTCAACTCTTCCTGCATTTGTTTTTGGTATGTTTAGTGGGCTTGATTAATGAAGGTTTATTGAAGAGAAAGTAGAAAAAAGATAATATCATATTAAATTAATGTTTTAGGCGTGGTTTGGTCAGGCACAGAAAGCTGTCAATCAGTTGTTTCAAACTGTCAAGACCTAATACCAACCTATCACTATATCAAAGGATTAAGCAATTTCGCACGATTATATTAATATAACGGAGGTACGTACGCTATTAATCAAGAAAGGTGTGACCAAGTACAAAATAGCGACAAAAAAGCTGCGTTCTTGTTTGGCTTGATTCCTTATGGTATTAAATAATTGAACAAGATAAATTGCCATACGACTGTTTGATAAGACTGTCATCCGGCATTGTTGATAAGCTTGCTTCTGCTTTATTATCTTGATCTCACCATAAATTTTTGAACTAATATTTAACGACGTACATGTAACATCAATTAAGATGGTAAAATGAGTCGTTTATCGTTTAATATTTTCCGATTCAAAATTGAGGTCTACAATCAATAGATCCTTGACCCCCATCTTATGATGTGTATTAATATTTTATCCTTAATTACCACTAAAGACAGGATATTTACTTTTTATGAAATTGAAGTAAGCATTTAAGACTAAAAACTTTCCACTTTGCCCTATATTGATTTATCATTATATCTTTTTTTCCTTCTAACACATTTAGGAGTAAATGAAAATGAATATTGGACATGTTAAGTGAAAGTGGGTAAACATCCTTCCTTAATTACTATTCATGTCAAGAAATCGGAGTTCAATCGGATGCTAAATCTTTTTTAGTATACTTCGTACGGAATAAATAGCAATTATAGTGTTTTGTACAAGAAGTCGATAGGACACTAGCATGAACAGGCAAAGATGTAGTAAAATATTTTTAAATTCATGGACAAATACTGGGTCAATACTTCCAATGTACAATAGGGTCTGTAAGTCTCGTACAATTTTGGTACTTCCGGTACCCGGAAAGTGCATTATTTACAAAAACACATGACATTTCAAGCAAAAAATTTGAACGTCATAATCCTGCAACGTCATGTTTTGGCGGGAAACTTTTTGAAATTGCAATTTTATCGTGATTTCTCGGTGTCACATAACGAGACTTACCTACCCTATTCAAAAGAATACTAAATATTCTAATACAATATTTATTTAGCAAACGTTTTCTTGGTCAAATTTCAGACGAAAGTTTTATCTACATGCTTCAAACATGTTTTGTTCTGTCTCTCAGTGTTGTCATTTGGTAGCCATATTGAGATAATAAAATTTGAGTACTCTATTTACCGTATAAGTGGTTATTTTCGCGGGAGGCAAATTTCGCGATTTCTTTCAAAATTGGTGGAATTTATTTTCGCGGGACTCAAATTTACTGCATAAAGTCTCCTATAAATTATAATTTCGTGGTATGCAATTATTGCGACTTCAGAATGGTTGCGAATAAAGCGAAAATTAAGTCCTCGCGAAAATAACCACTTATACGGTATTCAATTAATTCAATGAAACAAAATAAAAATTAAACATTTTCAAACATCTTTTGAAGTAACTCGAACAGACATTATGAGAGTACACTTAAAGCGAAACACTGATGCCACGTTTTCACAACTTTTCAACACACACAACATAGTTTCTCAGAATATCTAATTTAATGTGTTTTTTATTTAACTAATAGATGTTTTATCTATTTTATTATTGTTATTAAAATTATTATTTTAATTTAACAGACGAAAATACGACATGAAATTGTCTGCCCATACGATTACCGCAGATATTATCCAAGATATAAAGATAAATGGTAGCTATGCTATGTTGAGCATCTCAATCGAATAACGAAGCAGAAATGCAAAAAGGCATAAAAAGGAGAAACTTAAAAAAAAAAGCAAAACAAAAACAAAACAAAACAAAAAATATCAAGAAACAAATAAACAAAACAAAAAACAAAAACAAAAACAAACAAACGAACAAAGAAAAAACAAAAAAAAACACAAACACAAATAAAGAAAACACAAAAAACACAACAAAACAACAACAAAAAGCAACAAACAAACAAAAATGAAAAGCAAAACATAAAAACAAAAAACAAAAAAACATAGAAAAAAGCATACATTAAAAAAATCAAAAGCAAAAGCAAAACAAAAAAGCAGTTCAAATGCAAGACAAATGGAGACGACATGACAAAGACTAAACCAATAAAGAATAACATCACAAAAATTCAAGCACTATCACTCCTACAAAAATGGGAGGTATCATCAGGTGCTCCGGAAAGGAAAAGCATAATCTGTTCCATGCATTTCATCCGTAATGTTGCCAATGAAAAGTCTTTGTTAAGCCATACTCAGTGTTTGTCAGTTCGGTGTATACTCAAAACTACTAATATCTATTCTCCTTTGCAAATAAAACATTATAGCAGCCAGTCAAATTATGAAGAAGAGCATAAAAAATGCTGGGAGTAGTGATAATTCCATAAATTGTTTAACATAACTTTGGTGTATAAGTTTTTGAGACAGACTGAGAAATTTTGCTCTGTTGACTTCTTGGTGTCTATTTTGACACCAAGAGACAGTTTTATTGATGTGTTGACAACTTGATATCATTTTTGGTACATTGGTCTTGCTTGAAAGCATTGTTATATAAAGGTATTTTCTGCTTTGGAAAGCACCGTCAATATATTAAAAAACTTTTCTCATCTAACGAATTCTCAATATTTTAACTTTTTTTTCAAAATAGTCTAATGTGATATGTAGTAAAGACATTCAGTGAGTGCTAATAAAGTATTCTAATACTTAAATTAACCATGCATGCCCTCAAATGTTTCAGCATTCATGGTACTCCTATTTGTAAACGATCAATGCATAATAAACTGTGTTACATTTTAAGGTCTTATGAACAGTTTGAATCGAGTAAATCTATGACTCATTTAACTCCAGTTCGATTAGTTTCGCATATTCTATTTTGTACAGTAACTATTCATTTAAGTTATAAGCAANCTATTTTATTATTGTTATTAAAATTATTATTTTAATTTAACAGACGAAAACACGACATGAAATTGTCTGCCCATACGATTACCGCAGATATTATCCAAGATATAAAGATAAATGGTAGCTATGCTATGTTGAGCATCTCAATCGAATAACGAAGCAGAAATGCAAAAAGGCATAAAAAGGAGAAACTTAAAAAAAAAAGCAAAACAAAAACAAAACAAAACAAAAAATATCAAGAAACAAAAAAACAAATAAACAAAACAAAAAACAAAAACAAAAACAAAAACAAACAAACGAACAAAGAAAAAACAAAAAAAAACACAAACACAAATAAAAAACACAACAAAACACAACAAAACAACAACAAAAAGCAACAAACAAACAAAATGAAAAGCAAAACATAAAAAAAAACAAAAAACAAAGAAAAAAGCATACATTAAAAAAATCAAAAGCAAAAGCAAAACAAAAAAAGCAGTTCAAATGCAAGACGAATGGAGACGACATGACAAAGACTAAACCAATAAAGAATAACATCACAAAAATCCAAGCACTATCACTCCTACAAAAATGGGAGGTATTATCAGGTGCTCCGGAAAGGAAAAGCATAATCTGTTCCACGCATTTCATCCGTAATGTTGCCAATGAAAAGTCTTTGTTAAGTCATACTCAGTGTTTGTCAGTTCGGTGTATACTCAAAACTACTAATATCTATTCTCCTTTGCAAATAAAACATTATAACAGCCAGTCAAATTATGAAGAAGAGCATAAAAAATGCTGGACGTAGTGATAATTCCATAAATTGTTTAACATAACTTTGGTGTATAAGTTTTTGAGACAGACTGAGAAATTTTCCTCTGTTGACTTCTTGGTGTCTATTTTGAGACAGTTTTATTGATGAGTTGACAACTTGATATCATTTTTGGTACATTGGTCTTGCTTGAAAGCATTGTTATATAAAGGTATTTGCTGCTTTGGAAAACACCGTCAATATAATAAAAAACTTTTCTCATCTAACGAATTCCCAATTTTAATACTTTTTTTTCAAAATAGTCAAATGTGATATGGAGTAAAGACATTCAATGAGTGCTAATAAAGTATTCTAATACTTAAATTAACCATGCATGCCCTCAAATGTTTCAGCATTCATGGTACTCCTATTTGTGAACGATCAATGCATAATAAACTGTGTTACATTTTAAGGTCTTATGAACAGTTTGAATCGAGTAAATCTATGACTCATTTAACTCCAGTTCGATTAGTTTCGCATATTCTATTTTGTACAGTAACTATTCATTTAAGTTATAACCAATATTCGAAAGTGATTTCCCCCCTAAAATGCAAATTATTAATCCAGAAAAAAATCCCAAGATATTTTCGACCAAACAATTGAAAACGACTAATTAAAGTCAAATAAAATCATCTTAAAATAGTGTTGCTTATTAAAACCCGAAACAAGAACTATCCTTTGATAGTTTAAATACATTTTCCAATATTAGAATTAAAGGTTTTTCAGTTATTGAAAGAACAATATTTCACCCAAACATATTCATGAAGCATGGTCAATAAGCAAGTAGAATTCTAGAAATTTTTTGTTTCTAAGAGTTACATAAAATTTAACAAAGTTTGTGTCAAACATTTTGTAACCCAATGATTGCAAATGATGTATTTCTGCTGAACGTATACAAGATAGAATTCCATGTATACCTTCTATTTGATAGATTAAGCAAATTTAAAGTAAGTGAGAACATAACCGTCAGTCTAAAAAGAACAATCCAAGGAAAACGGCAACGTAAGAAAAGCAAAGAAGCAAAGACACAGAAATAGAATAGAAATTATTATTTTTTAAACAATAGAAATTATTTTTTTTCTTTGCAATCCAATTATTTAGACGGATTATTCAAAAAGTTTGTTTTCTAGGTAGGATTCCCAAACTTACTTTGTCTATGAGAGTTTAATTAAATTTAGCACATTAAGAATAAAAATATTTGCAAAATTATTTATGAAAATTACTGATTTAGATAAAACATACCTTTAGTTTGGTTGAAAGGCACAATTCCAAAAAAAGAAAAAAAAGGTGTTTGAGAGGTTCAGGAAATACTAAAATCTGAACCATATCGTAGTAATTCTTAGTGGTCAAAATCATGTCTTTTTCCAAAAAAATGCACTTATTTGGCACATTTTGTCCTCGTTTGTAATATTAAATTCCATATGGTTATTATATAATTGCAGACTATGCAAAAAATCCATAAAAAAAACCGAAAAATTCCCAAATCAAAAATGTGGAAGTAGTTTAAGTCACAAGACAAGCATGACGGACGGAGGAACGCAGAGAAGAAGCAATGCATAATTCCACCGGTCTTATGTTTCAATGTTCTCAGCTTTCATTTCCGTATCCTTATTTTTGCCATTTATTTTATTTGTTTATTTTTTTTTGCAATCTTTTTCGGCAAGTGTAATATGTAAATAAAAACTGCAAAAGTTGTTGACCTTTTTCACAAGTACACAAACATATTAAGATTTAATATTTTACGAAAGGATGTGGAGTAAATGAACATGAGACCATTACACATATTTTAACTCCAACTGCAATCAATTTAAATGAGCTGTATGGCCATTCCGGAAATTAATACCTCATCAGAAGTACTAGAACCCAAGCATAGGAAATACACGATCTAAAAAATGTTCAAAAATGCATAAAACCAAACGAAATCCGAATAACCAGTAATATGTACGCACGTAGTTAACGGCGATTCAGTGATGCTTTAAGGACTTGTAAATTTCAAGATTTCGTTTAGTCCGGACATACTCAAATCAAATGACGTCAGAAAGATAGCAGTTAAAATATATAAATAATGGAACAGTAGTGTAACGTCTCATGTTGTGTAGATCAGCATCTCTTCGCCATTAATAACAGGCCTTTAATGACAAGGCATACGTATTTGAGGTAGTTATAACTGTTCTGCCAAATGAAATACATGGAAGCAAAACACAAACTAATATTTCTTAGAAATATTCAGCTCTGAGGAACAGCCTGATCATTTTCACCTAAAAAATGTAAAATACATTAATATGGTATTTTGAGAAACACTTCTTTATTGTAACTATGAAGCTAACTTTCAAGTTTCTTTCAAGGTCAACCGGGATACATACAATATATTAAAATATTGGTAATTCAGCGAGAAAAGAATCTTTATTTCTTCTCATGAATAATAATCGATCTGGTTTTATTCTATAAATCGACTAAAATAACAGATTGCTAAAAAGGGATTACAATTCGTACCCGTTGGTATACTGACCGTCTGCTTTAATATCAACATAAATCTTTTTAAAAAATCCAGCATGTTAATATGTCATCATCAGTATGTATGTTGTCGGAATCTATATGGTCCTTTACTAGCAGAAACTTTCATTATTACAGGATATTTACATCGCGGTCTCATATTTTTTTGTATCAGTAGTTTCTTTAAGTTCAAGCTCATTGGGATATTTCTTATGTAAATATTCCTTAAATTCTTTAATATTAAGAGAAAGTACATCGTATACGTAGCGGAAACTGAAATTTTAGGACTGGGTTAGCGTTTTTGTTTTCTCTTCGTCAGCCCTTTGAAAAACTTGGCCTCATACGAGTTAAGAAAATGGTCAGCTAAAAGTTTGGCACAATAGTTTCCATACGAATCCCTATTGTCTGTTGAAAACCGTGTCCTCGAAATGTGACAAAAATATTTTCGATAAAAAAATCTAACATTCCCAGTGTACTTCTAATTTGAATCAGTTTTTTGTTCTTAACAAAATATGCTTTGTCTTTTTCTACTAATAAAAAGGTGTATATGCATCCTACATTTTAGTGTACAAACATCGATGTATTAAATCAGTAGTTACTGTTTTAAGTTTATTGTTTGGCAGGGTTTTATGAAGAGTAGAAAAATCAAAATCTCAATGCGATGCCAATGGATGAGACTGGTTGGGGATAGCTGTTCAATGTGATCAAAGAATTTTTCCAAATCCAAATCTGATTCACAACGCACGTAGATTGGAGTAATATCAAAATTACCGAATAGAGGGGTTCAACGCCCGAAGTCCATGAGGCAAAAAGACAAATCAGGCGGAAACCCCCGGATAAATTTTTGGCGCAATGGGAATGACTTGGTGCAGGCATTTCAAAAGAAAGATGGGTAAAACCGGTTTTATTGCTACCCCCCCTTCCATTGTGGTAGTGTCCGCTAGCAGCAAGTCAACCGCAATTGCTATTGAAATGTCGTAGACAGATAAAAGAAATGATCATCCAAGTATTAAGTGAAAAAGAGTCTTGAATCAGAGTTAGGACCGAAACTTCAAATTTTTCAACAAAGGACTGATATCTATTAAAGAACTTTTTAATTAACGTATTGGACGGAACTTTTTGAAGTTTTGATTAATAACTTTGTCTAATGAGAAATATAATTTGTGTCAGCTCTCTTGTAACAAATCAGCTGTGAAACATACACTCCGTAAACAGGAGAAGCTGGAATATTACTTTCCACATTAGGGAAATTGATAATTTTGAAATTAAAATCGTCTCCTTTGCCGTAAATTTCATAACTGAGATGACCATTTTCGTAAAATTCGAGATGTAAAAAAATGTCGATCTGGTGGTTTCTGTCATTTCCTTTATCTGTAGTTCAGGTGGATATATTAATGGGACCCATTTAGCAAAAGATGCGTTATTGATGGAGAGAACATCATCAATATAGCTATAAGTGAGATTATAAAAGCAAGTCTTCTAGAAGAGGGCACTATTAGCGTCCTTTGGTAAGCCAACTTGCTGTTGATAAATAGCACTTCTAAATGTGACAAATATATTATCAATTAGAAAATAAAGCATACTGCACACCTATTTTTCATCGTAGCATACCTTTCCTTTTAATTCGTTTTTGGAAAAAAATAACCTAATCGAACATTTTTTTAATGCATTTTTCAAAAATTGCGAATAAATCCATACCATTATAAGAATTCCACAGGAGAAATACTCCTGTAAGCTTTGTGGTCTTTGTATTTTAGTCTAGTTCTTTAATCATTACCAAAATGTTAATATTTCATAATCGAGTCTAGTCAAGTTTAATGTTGGTTGAGACAGCAAAAATAAGTATTTTGGAATTGCAAAATCAAAGATAAAATTTGTGGAAATGCGTTCAAACTTCTACCGATTTCAAAATACTGCCTTCAGTTGCTTTCCATTGTTCATTTTAACTGAACAAGAACATGATCAGGAGAACAAATTATTTTTGTTTTGCACTGCAATCTAGTGATCCTCTGCAGTCTCGTGATCCTCTGCAATCTAGTGATCCTCTGCAATTTAGTGATCCTCTGCAGTCTCGTGATCCTCTGCAATTTAGTGATCCTCTGCAGTCTCGTGATCCTCTGCAATCTAGTGATCCTTTGCAGTCTCGTGATCCTCTGCAATCTAGTGATCATCTGCAGTCTCGTGATCCTCTGCAATTTAGTGATCCTCTGCAGTCTCGTGAACCTCTGCAATCTAGTGATCCTCTGCATTCTCGTGATCCTCTGCAATCTAGTGATCCTCTGCAGTCTCGTGATCCTCTGCAATTTAGTGATCCTCTACAGTCTCGTGATCCTCTGCAATCTAGTGATCCTCTACAGTCTCGTGATCCTCTGCAATCTTGTGATCTTGTGTTATTGTTTTGAGATACTTCTTTGTAAGAATAAGAGGTTTCTATAAAAATTATTCATACAAAGATGGAACGATATATTGTCCGTAATTGTCACACGTTAAAATCGTTTGTATAATGTTAAGAAATTCTATTAAATGATTACGATACTGCAACTACTAGCGGGTCTGCCCGATATGTGTTTCTTCTTTAGATATTGTGCATGCCGTCAGTGATATGATCAGCCTTTTATGTTTTGTAAATATTGGGAATAAATGGCAAGAAACTTGACTGAGTTAACTTTCAGAGAATACTATTTGTTATATGAGTATGGTACTGGGTCAAGGTAAAACTTTGCATGATTCATTCGTACTCTGTCATTTAAAAAAACTGCTGAATTCCTTTTTTAACCGAATTCGTGTTGAATTACGGTAAAATCAAACAGTAGCTTGACGCTACAATAAGACTCTATTGGAGCCCTTATTTCAAGGTGTAATCTTAAAGTTCTTACTTTCAACAAGTGGAGAACAGAAAATGAATCTTTGTTATTTTTTTCTATTTCAAGCTCAGTTTCAATGAAGTTGTAGAATATTTATGATCATAATAAGTCGGGGAGGATTATCTTTATTTCAGTACAAACAATCCATATGGGAACTTCTAGAATTATGTAAGAAAATATATACATACATAACATAAAGGATTGCTAAAGATAAGTATTAAAGAAATGTCACTTGTACACACATCTGACGTCTTTTATTTGCATCAAACATATTTACTGATTTATGTTTTTCAAGTAAAAGCTTAATATTCTGTATTGTCAAATCTTCATTTTATCTAAAACCATATGCATTGTAATTTTTTTTATATTTTGCTTTCGGAAGAGTTTGCATTTAAGGTCATAACTTGAAAAAAAATACAGCTGGTTAATGTCTATTTCATCGTGTAAATATAGAAAAAACTCAACAATAACAAATGTGCTGCAAAGTCATTTTAATTGTGTTGAAGAAAATATAGTAATTGTAAAACTCGGACAAATAAAACTGCTAAAATGTACAGGTCAAGAAGGCAAAGAGTCTAAATGTTAAAGAATATCAGTTTTAAGCTGCTTTTGAACAAAAAATAAATAAATAAATAAGAAGATACAAATAACTTTAGAAATTGACTATGGTGGATGCTTAGAGTTTTCGCAGTGTCACTTGTTAACTGACTGTGAGGTGTTTAACGCCCTTGAATAGGTCTCGCACGGACGGTAGGGTTATGGTTAGGTAACTGCAACTTCTATTTTTATATTTTGTTTTTAATTTCGATACGAGGTTGTTCGAGAAAGTGATGTCAATCATGTAGAAATTATTTTTAATTTATAACAACAATAATCTCGGAGGATGAAATAATCTGGATGCAAACCTAAATACCAATACACTATGCTGATGTTGTTGTCTATTTCTTATAAATTATTCAGTTTAATTTAGTATAGGTTCGCTTAAAAATCATGCAAAATGTAATAATCCATATCATTTGCAGGCTATGAAACATTTTGAATTGTATGAAGTAGACCTTAAATAATATTTCTAAAAACAATTTTTGCATTATTCCTGTTTGTCAAAATTTAGAGATAAAATGACTAGTTATAGCTTGAACCAAGGGAGAAGTTTTCCACATTTCTTCATTAGTTAATACTAGGTCAAATCACTATAACCAGAATCCATCCCAATGTTTTGATTTTATCTGCACTGATGAGATATAAGTTGCTTAAATGGCCAGATAGTAAATTTACAGAAACTTCGGTATATTTATATAATAGTTACTTATACAGAGATAATTATCACAAGATATAGACTGCCCGAGGGATAACGATATGGTCTGACACCTGGATAATGCCCGAGCCGTAGGCGAGGGTATTATCCATGTGTCAGACCATACCGCTATCCCAAGGGCAGTCTATATCGTGATAATTCTCTCTATTTAAGTAACTTTTGTGTTTATTTTATTGCAGAACATTTACATTTTATTTTTCATCAGTTGAAACCATGCCCTGTTTAAAGTCACTCACATAAATTTGAGTTTTTTTACCCATCTTTCTTTTTACAATGAAGAAGTAAAACAATCCATCTTGAATCTGTACTGTACTCTATACAACAGTCATATGAAATTTTTGCGGATCTGTTATTTTGTATGTAATATATCACATTTTATTTTGTTAAATTTAACTTATCAAAAAACTACAGGTGCATAAAAATTAGCAAATATTAAAGGTATTGTTTTGGAAATTTCAATTTTATTATAGTCAAATTAAACACTTCAGTTAGTATGTTTGTTGAAAACAATTTAAAAAAACAACTGTATTGTGAATACAAGTCATAAAGCACAATTAAAGCTACCGGTCAATATCAGAAAATTGGGACCGGTCAATATCGTGATATTGACTGATAGAATAAATACCATAGATTAATGAATTACACCTGATCACTTCTGCACCAATCATGAAAGATTATTTAAATCTGATACAAAATAATGTAATTTATTAACACTTGGTCGATGCCACTGCTGATGGAAGGGTTAGTCCCCCAGGGTAATCTCTAGACCAGTAGTCCAGTACTTCAGTGCTGGCCCGCAAACTGATTTTTTGGAAACTTTCAATATCTAAATTAGAAACTTTTGTTTGAGACTTAGGAGTATCTTCCTCACGAAAGCTCTGTCCTTACCTGATTTTGGTTCTCTATTTAGATACTTTTGATTATTTGTTCTCTTTTAGATTTTTTTTAAACCTTTCGATTCCTAGGTTTCCAATGTCTTGAATTTATCTGCACTGATGAGACATAATTTGTCGTAATGGCCATATGCAGAAAGCAAATTTACAGAAACTTCGCTATTTTGTTATTTATGATAAAAATTGTGACGACACAATGTATGGGACCAGCCTATGTATAGCTACTTATATCACGACCGATTTGTTACTGACGTTTCTGTGATTAGAACTAAACAACATCACTGCCTCATAATCCATATAACTACTGAAGTTATTTATATTTCACAAATTAAATCACACATCCTTCTAAAATAGATCAAATTTGTTTTACCTGAGAGTCACATACCAAATTTTGTTGCTGGAACACATCATTCAAACCATTCATAAAACCAGATGATACTCGCGTATGTTTGGATTTACATTGATTTTTGCGTTTGTTTGTTTGTTTGTTTTTTTCGCACTTTCGTTTATTATTATAATATCCCTGACTCTCTGCCTTATACTTTTGTCATTGCTCTAATGTATGAATCTACAGAAGGTCATAGAAGGAAAATGACAGTAGAAATCAAAGTGACAACAACATGGATGCAGAATGAGAATATTGGTATATCAATAATGTACTTTCTGCGTACAACTTCTTAGGAAACTCATCAGGTACAATTTCTCAGGACACTCACTAGTTACAACTACTTCTCAGAATACTCACTATGTACAACTTCTCAGAATACTCACTACGTACAACTTCTCAGGATACACACTACGCACAACTTCTCAGGATACCCCCTTCTTACAACTTCTCAGAATACTCACTACTTACAACTTCTCAGAATAGACACTATGTACAACTTCTCATGATACTCACTACGTAAAACTTTTCAAAATGCTCGCCTCGCTACGGACAACTTCTCAGGATACTCCATACGCACAACATCTCAGAATACTCACTACTTACGACTTCTCAGAATTGACACTACGTACAACTTCCCAGGATACTCACTACGTACAACTTCTCAGAAAAGACACTACGTACAACTTCTCAGAATGCTCACTACGTACAACTTCTCGAGATACTCCCTACGTACAAAATCTTAGACTACTAATTACTTACCACTTCTCAGGATACTCACTACATTCAACTTCTCAGGATAATCACTACGTGCAACTTTTCTGGATACCTAGGATTCTGGTACTTCGTTAACTTCTTGTGTGTAGTGGAAAAAAACAAAATATTAAGACGTTTAATAGATATTGATCTAAAAAATTGACAGATATTAACCCATTGACTAAATATTTGAAAGTCCAAATTCACATTTGTTTACCTAAAGATATTCACAAATAGAACCTAAATGCTTTACACTCTTATTACTGATGATTTACTACAAAGGCATATGTCCAGGATTATCCTGATTGTAAAAATCTATTTATTAATTTAGAATTAATGAAAGAAATTCAATCTTAATAATGAAATATTAATCTTGTATTAACTACAAACAGTAAATGAAATGAGGTATCAGATAATAATTAGTATAAATTTGATGCTTCATGAATGAGATATATGATATTATTGGAAGTATATACACAAGAAAAGGATTTCAAATCAATACATGAATTTTTAATATAAATTACAATCATGCTAAATCGTTATTTATGTTTGTCTCTTGTTTTCATTATTGTTTTTCTGGTGCAGTTTGCTTGTAAATTGTGGCATGTGATGGTATTTCCTGGCCATTGTAGGTGTTTGCTGTTACTCTGTTTTTGTAATATTAAAAAATAAATTAAACAAAGCTTTTGTGTTAGATTATGAGAGTTGGCATTTTAAAGGGCATGTGTAATACACACAAGAGAATAAAGATAAATTTGGGGTAAACATACGAGATGCGACATTAAGTGGAAATAAGAGAAGTATTCAAACAATTTATAGTGACCAGGTACAGATGTAAAAAACACAAAATTAAAATATTGTCCGATCAGGTTAGATGTACATTCAACACAAGGAGAACAGCATGATGTAAATCAGAGCACCCTTAAAATGTGTATTACAATGTCTTGGAGAAAAATTCCAAGACAGAGCATTGGATGTGAAATTTGTTGGAAGAGTTTCAAAACTAATTATGTTGAGCTAAAACTGCAGTGAAATAAAAACTCACTGATTTATTTATGCAGAACTGGTAGAATCTTACAGCTAGCCTCTAACGGAAACTTTTATTGACCATTTAGAATAGAATTTAATTGAAGATTATTTGATTACATTGCTTCTACTATTCGAGTACTAAATTAAGGTTTAGTGGCATATAAAAGTACCTAAAAAGATATAAATGTGGAATACTATCCAAATAAAATAACAAAATACCGAAGACACTATGAATTAAGTTTCTGGATATGGCTTTTTCGACAACAACCATAGGACACTCATCGAATCAGTTGCAAGAACTATAACCATGAATGAGAAGTTCTCAGTCTCCAAAGTAGATATTTCGAAGTCGTGACCGAAATTTTGAATAAAGACTTTATACATGTAAATAACAAACAAAATACCGAAGTTACTATCAATTTATTTTCTGCATGTGCGTATTTAGAAAATTGATGTCTCTTCAGTAATAATCAAATCACAAGATATGGAAATCCATAATCAAAATATGTGGAAAAGCTGATGGAGAACAAATAATAACTGAGATTAAAATCAGGAGTAAATAAAACATGAATATTACAACAGATATTCAATTTTAAACAAGGATAGGTTTGTATCACAATTTCATATTTCAGTGATATTTTATTTATTTGTTTATAGTTAGTTATATTCATTCTATGTATTTGTAAGTATACGCATGTGTATATTTTGCTTTGTATAAGTCGAAGTTATTTCTACCGTGTTTTTATGCAGCTCAAGACGAGTTGGGATGACATATTGCTACCACTTTTGTTTTCTTTTAATTACACTGTAGTATTATTTTATTTTATGACCCCAGACGAGTCATGGAGGCACATTGTTGTTCCTTTTCATTGTTATCACGTTTTAAGACAACGATTGAAACTTTCCGAAAGTAGAAATTATCGGTATACGAGTTTTATTTTTTCTTTTATTAAATCATGGGAAAGTTTGGGAAGTGATAATTTATTGTGGCACATTGTTTGTTGGTAATTTGATTTTACGGAAGTATATTTTGCATCGAAAGCCGATTTAATTTTAAAACATTCAATATCTAAATTTAGGGAAATTTTGTTAAAAACTAAAATCTATATCCCTCTTGCATGGCTCTGTGCTTAGCTGATTTGGGTTTTCAATTTAGATCCTATTGGTAATTTGTTCTCTATCAGCTTTCGCACATATTTCGGTTTATTGATTAAATCTATGACTCATTTAACTCCAGTTCGGTAAATTTCGCATATTCTAATTCGTACAGTAACTATTCATATAAGTTAAAAGCAATATTCGAAAGTGATATTTCCCCTTTAATGTAAATTATTAAATCATATTTGCGACCAAATAATTGAAAACGACTATTTAAACTTAAATAAAATCATCTTAAAATATTGTTGCTAATTAGAACCCGAAACTAGAATTAACCTTTGATAGTTTAAAGACATTTTCCAAAATTAGAATTAAGATTTTTCAGTTAATGAAAAAAACAATATTTCACTCAAACATATTCATGAAGCATGGTTATTAAGCGAGTAGAGTAGAATTCTAGAAATTCTTTGTCTCTAAAATTTTCTTAAAATTTAACAAAGTTTCTGTCAAACATTTTGTAACCAATGATTGCAATTGATTTATTTCTGCGGAACGTATTCAAGATATAATTCCACGTTACACCTTGTCTTGGATAGATTAAGCAAATTTAAAGAATAGAAATTATTATTTTTTTCCTTGCAATCCAATTATTTTAGATGACAGATTATTGTGCATGCCGTCACTGATATGATCAGCCTTTTATGTTTTGTAAATATTGGGAATAAATGGCAAGAAACGAGACTGACTTAAATTTCAGTAAATAATATTTGTCATATGAGTAGGTACTGGGTCAAGGTTAAACTTTGCATGATTCATTCAAACACTTTCATTTACAACAACTGCTGAATTCCTTTTTTTAACTGAATTTGTGGTAAATTTCGCTAATAACATCAAACAGTAGTTTGACGCTACAATGAGACTCCATTGGAGCCCTTATTTCATAAAGTAATCTTAAAGTTCTTACTTTCAACAAGTGGAGAACATAAATGAATCTTTGTTACTTTTACTTTTGTAATATGAAAAAGAAAGGAAATGGGGTAAATGTCAAGGAGACAACATCCCATCTAAAGGTTAAAACGACCCAAAACAAGGCATCTAAGGGTTACCGTACGATCTTCGACACAGTGAGGAATAACACACTATATAGCAAGCCCTAAGTGCCCCCCCCCCAAGTAAAAAAAGATGAATCAATCAATGGAAACAAAGCACATCCCATGATCCGCATATCATGAAACTAAACTTTTATAAAGAAACAAGGCCAAGCCAATGACCAACATGTTCCTAACTTGGGCCAGGCGCAAAAATTGCGGTGGGGTTAAATTCGTTTTCATTGATCCGAACCCTCCCACTATGTGTGGTGAAGGTTATAAAGTACATACACAAAAAGACTCACAGTAAAAAAATAGAAAAAAGTCCAACTTATCAAGACGACTACCTTTACAATGAAGTACATAAAACATGAAGACAATACACATGAGTACTGCCCTGACAAATGCTCGCAGTTACTGACAGCTAGCTAAGGACATAATTTATGTTGACAATGCTATTAAGCCTTCTAACATACGAAACTCCAATTGAAATACTTCTAAATAGATTTCGTATAAATGAAAGAGAAACGTGATATTGTGCAATGCCAAATACTGCATCATAAAAAATTGTTTTAATTAAGTAACTGTATAAGCATTTAGAAGCTGACCAATATCTTTGCCAACAACATCCAGAAGTAGAGATTTAGCAACAATGTTGTATTTATAGCCTTTATAAAAAAGTTTGTTGAACTGATTAATAAGTTTGGAAGGACAATTTTTGAATTTATGCGCTTTTTAAATTATATTTCCATAGAAGTTTGGATGTGAAATGCCAGCTGTGTAAGGGCCCTGCATGTAGAACCAAATTTCCTTAATAAGTCAATGTATCTTTAATAAAATTTAGAGAATGTTTTTATCAATTATGATATCTAAACCCTTGATGCAGAAGTTTTTCAGTTAGACAAAGATTTCGGTCGATCAATACATACTCGTGTATATCGAACAAGTTGTGAAATGTAGACCCCATAAGATTGGGCTAACGGAACGGGGAAAATTAACTATAGGGAAAGAGAAATCACCCCTTTTATCATAAACTTTCCTTGATTTATTGATAAATCAAGATCACGAAAAGGTGTATGATCGTTTCTGTTATTGGATTTATTTAAAGTAAGTTCGGCAGGATGAATTTAGTTTCAATGAAGTTTTAGAATGTTAATTATCATAATAAATCGGGGAGGATTATCTTTATATCAGTAAAAACAATCCATATGGGAACGTATAGAATTATGCAAGAAAATACATACAAAGGATTGGTTAAGATAATTATTAAGTAAGTGAGAACCGAACCGTCAATCTAAAAGCGAACAATCCAAGGACAATGGCAACACCAGAAACAAAAAAGGGGGCAGAAAAAAAAACAGAGACACAACATGGGTACAGCATAGAAAAGAAAAATGAAGACACTCACACACAAAGATGAACAACACGGACCTAATATAAAACCATGGGTGAGATCAGGTGCACCGGTAGAGTCAGCATCTCCTGCTTCTTATAAGACACCCGGAAATGTCACTTTTACGCATATCTGACGTATTTTATTTTCACCAAACATGTTGGTTCAAATAAAAGCTTATTTTTTATTGCCAGATCTTCATTTCATTTAAAACAATATGCGCTGTATTTTTTTTATATTTTTTTTTCGGAAGAGTTTGCATTTAATGCCATAATTTGAAATAATTAAAGCGTGTTATTGTCTATTTTATCATTAAAATATATATACAAAAAAAACATGAAAAATAACAATTGTTATGAGAGGTAACTTTAATTGTGTTGAAAAAAAAATGTAAACTTGAACAAATAAAACTGCTAAAATGTACAGGTAAAGAGTCTAAATGTATAAGGATATCAGTTTAAAGCTGCTTCTAAACCAAAAAAAAAAAATGAAGATGCAAAGAACTTTGGAAATTGACCATGGCGGATACTTTAACTTGCCTAGAAGTGCCAGATAACTGCATCTTCGATTTTAAAATTGGGTGTTTTGGTTTGAAACGAGGTTCTTTAAGTAGATTATGCCAATCAGGTAGAAATTATTTATAAAATATAACAACAATAATCTCTGAGGATGAAATCATCTGGATGTACTAAATAAAGTAAATATACATGCCAATACATAATGCTGATGGCGATGTCTATATCTTATAAATTATCAGAGATTTTTTTCAATTTTTGTCCTCTTCCAACAGTTTTGGCTAAATGGAAAATGGTGCAGCGAAGAAATTTGACGGAGTTGTTGATCATTGGTGATAGATGTATTGTTCTCTGTCTTGGATAACCTCGTCATTTTTTGACGGAGATATTTATGGAAACGCCCTACACATGTTTGATGAAAAAAATCGTAAAGCGTAAGAGATGGGTAATGAAGTGTAATGGGAAAAAAATCGTTGGAAGTTGTCAGATGTGTGAATCTTAAAGTGAACCATTTTAGATTTTTCTTAAACTTTTGATCAGTGAATTTAATTGAAATGTTGAATCCTAAGTTATTTTCATCAATTGTGTAATTATTTAAACAGTAGCAATAACATATCTGTTATACATTGCTTTGTACAATTAGATAAGATTTTAATTAAATGTCTCAGCAATATAAATAACTTCAGTAGTTATGTAGATTTTAAGTGATTTTGTTGTTAAGGTAGTTGGGGTGTCTTGGTTTCTGACATAAGAACTTTTTTTATTAAAATTTGTACAATGAAACTTTAGTGATATGCTATAAAATTATGCAAAAAAAATTGGGGTTCACGGATATGTCAAAAAAGATACAGAGTTCTAAAGATGGTAAAATTTGGTGTTTTTGCACAATATTTACAATAAAATTATATAGGAAATAGCCCTATACCACAATTGAAGGGCATATTCTTTCTATAAGCAGACATACAATTTTTTCCAAACTTTGTATATTTTTGGTACGATACGGAACTTCAATTTAAAAACATAAAAAAGATATGTCACAGACCTTTTGAAAAAGTTACTTCATGAAACCTGAAGAATTTGTTAGTTTTTCGAGAAAGGGGAGATAACTCAATTAAAGCAAGTTGGGACCCCCAAAATGAAAAAAAAACATTTTTTTTTTGAAAAAAAGATAACAGATGTATTTTGTTAAATGCTTTTGACAATTCAAAAAAGAATTTGTATCAACTACCTTATTTTTTTTTAAAACAAATTTAGAAAATTTGACCCATTCCATGATATTTCAGCATAGAATTATCTCCCTTTGATAAAACTTTTTGAAATTTTGGCAAATATGTAATATTATTCGAACAAACGTCATGCTTTTGTTCATTTTTATTTAAATTAGTGTATTAAAGAAATCAAAATCATTTAGACAAAATTCTCATTGAATTATTGAATTTTTGCTTAGATGCGCAAAAAAATGCTCAGTTTTAGACACCCCAACTACCATAAGTTCTATTTGCAGAAACGTCAGTATCAAATCAGTCGTGATATATATATCAATACACATGCTGATCCCATACCTCAGAGTCTCATACATAATGTCGTCACGATTTTTTGTCATAAAGTTAAAATAATCATATTTTTAATTACATCCTTCCAAAATAGATCCAGTTTCTTTTACTTGAGAGTAACATAATTTTTTGTCGCTGGAACACATCATTCAAACCCTTCATAAAACCAGATGACACTTGCTTAGTTTTGGATGTACAATAATTTTTGCGTTTTTGCACCCCCGTTTATTATTTTTAACATTGATCCCTGACTTTCTGCCTTATAATTTTGTCTTATTGCTCTAATGACTAAATCTAATGAAGGCCATTGCAATGAAATGGCAGTAGAAATCAAAGTGACAACAACATGGATGCAGACTGGGAATATTGGTGTATCATGAGTGTACTTTCTACGTACAACTTCTCAGGACACACAAGATTCTGGTATCTCTGTAACGTCTTGTTTGCACTAAAAAAGCATTAAGACGTTTTATAGCTATTTAGCTAAATATTTGACACATATTCTTAAAGTGTTATAAATAAATCATGTCATTGGACTAAATGATTGAATTTCACAAATTTTTCAAAAAAGTTTCCAAATTCACTTTCGTTTACCTAAAGATGTTAACAAATAGAACCTAAAGACTTTACACTCTTATTATTGATGATTTACTACAAAGACAAATGTCCAAGATTATCCTGATTGTAAAGATCTATTTGTTAATTTTGAATTAATGAGAGAAATTCAATCTTAATAATGAAATATTAATCTTGGATTAACTACAAACAGTAACTGAAATGATGTGTCAGATAATTATCAGTATAAACTTGATGCTTCATGAATTCAGATATGTGATATGATGTGAAGTAAATACAAAAGAAAAGGAGTACAAATCAATACATGATTTTTTTTTAATAAATTGCAATCATGCCAAAAAATAAATTAAAACTTTCGTGTAAGATTATGAGAGTTAACATTTTAAGGGGCATGCGAAATGCACACAAGTTAAAAGAATTAAGATGAATATGGATTATACATATATGAGATACGACATAAAGAAAAGTCAATTTATAGTGAGCATATAAAGATGTAAAAAAAAACACAAAATCAAAACATGATCCATTCAGGTTAGATGTACATTCAACATAAAAAGAACAGCATTTGATGTTTTATGATGTAAATCAGAGCACCATTAAAGTGTGTAATACAATGACCTAGGGAAAAATTCGGAGACAAAGCATTAGACGTGAAATTTATTGGAAAAGTTTGAAAACATTAATTACGTTGAGCTTAAACTTACAGTGAAACTAAAACTGACTGATATATTAAAACAGAACTAGCTCGCCTCTAACAGAAATTTTTATTGACAATTTAGAATAGAATTTAAATTGAAAATTATTTGATGGCATTCTTTCTACTATTTGAGTACTAAATTAGGGTTTAGTTGCATATAAAAGTACCTTAAAAGATATAAACGTGGAATACTATCCAAATAAAATAACAAAATACCGAAAATACTATGAATTAAGTTTCTGGATATGGCCATTTCGACAACAACCATAGGAACTCATCGAATCAGTTGCAAGAAATGTAACCATGAATGAGAAGTTCTCAGTCTCCAAGTAGATATTTCGAAGTCGTGACCGAAATTTTGAATAAAGACTATATATTTATTTATTAAGAAATGCATATTTGTACCCCTACTGATTGAAAGCATATATACAAACATATAGACGAAGTACAACATGAAATAAAATATACAAAATTATACGACTCTATACGTATATTTAATATTTTTTTTATATTGTTGTTAGTGAACCATGCAATCGTTTGTCCACTTTTCTACATGTAAATAACAAACAAAATATCGAGGTTACTATTCTTTTATTTTCTGCATATGCGTATTTAGACAATTGAAGTCTCTTCAGTAATGATCAAATCACAAGATTTGGAAATCCATAATCCAAATATGTGGAAAAGCTATTAGAGAACAAATAATAACTAAGATTAAAATCAGGAGTAAAAATAAACATGAATATTACAAAACTTCCAATATGTAAATTTAGGAAAAATTTGTTAAAAACTAAGGAGTATCTCCCTCTTGCATAGCCTTGTCCTTAGCCGATTTAGGCATGTGATTGTAGTTCCTGGCCATTGTAGGTGTTTGCTGTTATTCTGTTTTTGTAATTTTCAATTTAGATCCTACTGGTAATTTGGTCTCTTATCAGCTTTGACACATACTAAGTATATCGGTTATTGATTTCCATTTTTTTTTTATTTGATTTGCACTGAAGAGACATAAGTTGACGAAATGCGCATACGCAGCAACTAAAAAGTTTCAAAAAAACTTTGATATTTAAATCTGAAGTTCCCTTGTAGTACGAAGTTCCTTTATAGGTAATCGAAAATTAAATATCTTACATACCAAACTTAGGTATAGCTATATCAGTTTAAATTATGTTTATATCGTTTTAATATCAGGGATAACCCACCATGTGATCGGGGTACCATTTGCGAAAAT